>CABFWO010002371.1:12824-24223 GCA_902155825.1 Timema genevievae
TATATATATATATATATATATATATATATATATATATATATATATATATATGTTTGTGTTTTAAAATACACTTTTACCTCATGTAAAGAGAATAGAAAAGTAGCGCCACTTGGAGGAATTTGATTATGTGTTTGCTTACGTCATTCAGTACACGGAAGTTATATTTTCATTTTTAATACTAAAACAGTCAAACATATATTATTTTATTAAGTAGAGTAATGATTTTAATTGGACATTTGTTTGGATTTTAATGGTGTATTTATGATTTAAAGTTCCAAAATGTGAGTTGACTTTTAACCATTTAGTTTGTCTCCCATATAGCTTTATGTATGTAACACATTGGCATGTGTACTGAATAACGTCACACACTCAGCCAATCAGGTATCTTTCTCTATCTGGCGCTATCTTCTCTTCTCTTTAAATTTATTTTACCATCCTTACATTTGTTGAACTAATGTAATTTGTGTTAATTAGCAACTCTATAGAAAAACATTATTCTTATTATCTCTTTGGCAAGATCTGGATAAAACACTACTGTACATTAACAACATTTTGTTTAATTTATTTAATAATACTATAAATGAGCTTGGTGTTAATTATGTTTTAAATTATTTATCAATTATTTTGCTCGTTGGTACCTCTATTTTATTAATATAATATAATATAATACTAAGTTTTAGAAGCTGAGCAAAAGTAGATTTCGTTTGTGATATTAAAAATAATGTATATGGTTGTCTTGCATAACATTTAATGCTGCACTCACCACTTTTGTGCTTGTAATTTTTCTAAATTTATAAATCAATATTGACTATTATGTTTGAAAAATCTTAAACGTTAGAATTTAATTCACAATGTTTTGATTTTAAAATCTATGACCACTAAACACTAACTATGAATAAATATTTTTTTAGTTCCTATTTATTATTCCTAAAGAACATTATCTACTCATTGCAAGTTAAATGACCTATTTTGTTGTCAATAAATAATTTAGTTCTAAAACAACTGTAAAATGAACTTAACATTTTAATAAATCACTCCAATTATATCACAAACAGTAAGTTTCTATAAAACAATATTTTTTTGCAACAAAATTAAGTAGAATCTTGTTTTAGTAAACCTTAAGTAAAAGTAAATAATTTTAATGTGTTGAAACCATCAGTAATCTTTTAGAATAACTTTCTGTGTAGATCGACAATACATATACATCACATTTAACATAGCTTACCTTGAAAGTGATAAGTACAGCCTTAAGACAAACTTTCAAATTGATTGTTCTATGTTCAAAGTAATTTTCACTGTTAAATACTAGTCAAAAATATTCAAACTTGATAGTCATTTGAAATGTCGAGAATGTCACTCTCTAAATTATTTGCAAGACACTTGTCATATTTAGTTCTATTGATAAATAACTCTTCATGAAAACATATTAACTGTTTGATGTAGGCTATCTAATATTTTACAAGGAAAAAGGTCCATTATCTACCTAAATATAAGTTAATATTTAATTAATTTATATTTACTGTAATTATTTACCAATTTCCCTTTTATTACTTTTGTCTATGGTTTGGCTTACCGACCTCACAGCCTGTTACCTACTCCCACGTATAACATTTTGTTCAAATTTTAAATTATTTTATGTAAAAAACATTGATATAAACAGAGTGATAGTATGGATCAATTTTTAATTTGTAATGCTTTAATATCTCTACTCAAATAGACCAATTAGTGTGGTAAGTATAGTATGTTGGTACATGTAATGTCTCATTTTGTTGAGGGTGATTTATACTCAGCTCTGAAAATCCTCAAAATCATCCCAACCATTAGATTTTATCTGGTAATTAGGATAGGTTTTCTCAACTTTCCCTTGACCAACATCGAACAATTCTACGTCCGGATGTAGCTGGTGCATCCCTCCACTTTGACGAATCTTCTCTTCCAGGATATTGTTGACGTACACATCATTCTGTAGGTCATACGGTTGGTGGTCTACCTCGAACACCTCGACTTCGTTGTCAAGGTTGTACTCGGGATAGTAGAACTCTCTTCTTACCAACATTTCGGTAGGATGGGGACTGACGTTATCTTTACCAGCCACCAAGGGGTATATCTGTAACAGCATGCAGGGGGCAGGGGAAGGGAAGAATGGATAAGATGAAAAACACAGATAAGAGAAATGACAGAGTGCAGAGAATGGGGCAGTGCAACATAAAACATTCAACTGAAGTATTTACCACCCATAACCAAGAGAACTATCAAAGATGCCAAGTTGCATTGAAGTAAATAAACAGATCATTCTTTAAACCAGATAAATTTGTATTTATAAACAAACAAGTTGGTTTGTTCCAATAATGCTCTCACCTTGTACAACAAAAGCCATAAATACATAATATGTTCGGTTTTGCAAACATATTAGTTAAATGACAGTATTTTATTACTGTAGGTATTTATCATTTTGTGGCTCTATTTCGTCTCAATTTATTATGTTTCAATCAAATCATAAATGTTTTATCATTTTGATTACAATAATTTTTTTCGCTCTGTGTGGCTAATGGTAGAACCTTATTTGCGTAAGTGGGGTAAGAGCGGGGGGATCAGCAAAAAAAAAAAATATATATATTGGTGGCCCCAAAGCCAAAGAGCGGTCCGGGGGTATTATACCCATGAATATTTGAAAATTGAATACCCCTAGATTCAACTTGGAGTGTTTCTTTTCTGGAAAGTGTTTGAAAACTAAACTCCTCTAGAAACAATTTGAAGTGGTCTTCCCCCAGAAAATTTGTATGTCTATAGAATCTATTTGAACTCCTTGAGCAATCTTTTGAAAATTAGATTGTCGATGATTCTATAAGCTATATGAGCTGGTTCTCACAACAAGGAAATTTTCATAACAATACATTATTCTAGAAGTTACTTGGAATGGTCCTCTCCTGGCAAATTTTTGAAAATTGGATGCCTTAAGAAGCTATTTGGAATTTGATGCAAGGCCATCTTATAGCTTCATAACCCTTCCTTCACCTCTGACAAGACGTGTATTAATCACAACTTGTGAATGTGAGGAATGCCAGGCCTCTACCGTGGTTCGGATTCCACGTTAAACTGTAGGTCCTCCATTTCATCTCACAATCACCCTACCATTACACATTAGCGTAAGTGCGTATAACCCGAACGGGTAGTAAGACGCGGTGCTAATAAAAAAAAAAATAATAATAATAATAATAATATAGCTTCATGTCCTGAGAATATTAGACGGAAGTGAAATAAGTCTTAGAAGGGTCAGATGTATTCCATGGGGATTTCTATTCAAGAAGAGGCAACACAACTCCCCCCACCTACCCGCCCCTTTCCCCCCTCTGGTTTTGCTGCCATTTTGTGTATTGTTAATTAAAAGTTCCATGAAACTTTTTCAATTTAAAAAGTGAAGCTAAATATATTTTTATAAATTCATTAAATTGTAAACAGTTTAACTTAACATTGCAATTACATATGATAGGCATTGTGAATTTTATTTTATAACAATGTGTATGGGTATGCAAATGTGATGAATGAGTTGTGAGACGTTTTAACAATATATAACTGTGTATAAGATGAATGCGGTTAAAAAAAACACACAAAAAAATAGCATATTGTAAGTACACATGACATGCGTGGAAAAAATAGCATATTGTAAGTACACATGACATGCGTGGAGCCACTAACCATTGTTAATAAATATCAAAGGTAGGTTTGAAAATACTTTGTGTGCCATTAAAAATGAATCAACCACTAATATTAATATCACAGTACAAGAACTTGCCTGTTGGTCGCAAAGAGAACATACCTTAATTGTAAAAGATTTGCTAATATTATTGGTATTATTGGTATTGTAATTTTGTAATTTGATTTATTATGACTATTGTTAGTGCATATGCTATAGACACAGCTTTCTAAAGGTCCACTGGTCCACATTGGACAGGCCATACACATTGTATTAATTTAGCGAACTCAATGCACTGCATTCAGAGCTTTCAGATTACCGGAGAAGGCGGTTCCCAATGTCTTTTCTTCAGTTCTATGTCGCCTTCCATGTGTCCTAATATCTATAATGACATCATTGGTGCAGCTAGTCGTTAAGATATTTAGGCTACCACTAGTGGCAAATATTCTTGTTGCACCCCACGAAGCTAAACTATTTTAAAACTATAACTAATCTAACAGCTGATGTTGTTGTAACTAATTTAATTTGACTTTAAAATATTATTTTTCTGATCAAAAGTATGTGATTATATTATTTAAGTATCTTTTGCTTTGATTTTAAACTCGTCACAGCTTTTTGAAAAAAATAAGTTATAAATCTCATTCGCGACCACAAATAAATTTTAAAAAGGGTCCTCTGATGACAGACCTATACTATGTCTTCCATGATGTAAGGAGGAAATAGTAACTCGCTCACACACAGTAGAGTAGTTTGCAACTGGTGGAGGACTAAACTGTAAGATGTAGGTCGTTTGAGAACTAACGACTGGACTAGAGACTAGTGGTCGCCAACGATGAAGTTCATGAACAACTGGACCTAAAGAAGTAGTTCGTAAACGACTGAACTACAAGAAGTGGTTTGAGAACTATTAAGCTAGATAAATGGACTGCTCATTTCAATAAAATGAATAGCTTTGAACTGTTGCCAACAGTGAACTGTACTAGTCATCTCTAAATTAAATAGAAAGAATAAAACTTGAGATTCTGAACGTGAATGGTGGGGAGTCTGTGCACTACTCAGCATTCTAGATGACATCATCCACACACATCACATGGAGAGGATTTTAATCTGCCTCCCTGAATTCTTATCAGCATTACTGATGTCCAATGCAGATAAGTTAACATAGTTTTATTAAAAATAATGTAAAGAATACAAAAATCAGATTTGTGCAGTCAGTCCGATGAAGGCCAGTGGACGCTTACTATAATACCACACAACACAGGCTATATACACAAAGCGCTAATAATAAAAAAATGCAATACACAACATTGGCTCAACAAAAATAAGTTCTCAAATTGGCACACTTCCCAAAACTATCTCTTTTCTCAATTCCTTTGGATGGGCTGAAACTTTAAAAAAATTATATTTTGAAGAACTGTATCCTTTGCTACAAAGGTTCACACCTTATCTTACTTAGTCTATTCTAGAAAAGGTCACATCTGTCAGTAAGGTCAGTCAGTTCATGCTACTGTGAGAAGATTAAGGTTTTTTAAAAAAATATGAGCCTACTACTTAATTGGCTTGGTTCCCCTTCTGTGGAACAAATATAATAATATTGTAGTATATGCAAACTTTCATTCCCAGTACCATTAAGACATGCAAAAGACATGCAAAGCAACAAGTCAAGAACAGACCAAAAGTCTAGATCTAATCATACTTTATTTTTTAATTTATTAGGATGGTAAATTATGGATCAATAAAGAACACACTAAATAGCTTCAGTAAATTAATCTTTAATGCCTTATGTTATCTTAATAAATGAGATGTGACACACATATTACGAGAGAGAAATAAAAAAGGAAATCTGTTAATAAATTTAAAATACCTACCAGTACCAGACAATATTTTCAGTTCTTTGGTGGAAATATGGATTTTCAAATATAGAATATAACCTTGGTAGCTTTTCACATAAAGTTTAATTTAGTTTTCATTTACTTATTCAGCGTCATAAAGTATATAATTTAGCTATATGAATTGAACACATACTTTCTAAATATTTATTTAACTATCTGTCTTTTTCAGTCTTTCTTATTTATAATTTTTCAAGAAAAGCAAAACAGTTCTTAATATAAAATTATATTAATATACACTAGTAAACTCTCACCCCATAACCCATAGTGATTATATACCGACTAGTTTACACAATTGTTTTTAATACTGGCAAACCAATATTCTATATCTAAAAAAGTGATGTAATTTTGAGACAAGTGTCTCAAGCTATATCCAAAACTTATAAAAACTATAATTCCAGGGCTGACCCCCACTAATTTACTTTTTAATGTGTAAAATTCTAATTTGTGATCACTATTATTTTCATATGTACAAAAATCTATATTTGTAAACTTTGTTGGTGAAATAATTAAAAATATTAGGCTACTCAATCAGGAAACAAAGAATATGGAAGACTTATATTTAGCATGCACAAGTAAAACAACTTTCTTTTGTGTAAACAAAAGGTGAATAATTAAAAGCATTTACAAGACCTGCGAGATGAGTTAATTTATAATACAACTTAACAACAAATTGTTACAATCTTTCTTATTTTTCCCTTGAAGGTGAAGTAATGCATAGGCTCGAATATAGTGCAACGTTTTTCTCTTAAAGATGCCCTTACAAAAACTGTACTTGTTTTATGTGTGTAGTCTATCTACCTTTTTATTTTTCATGTAGAACATCTTCAAAATTTTAATGTTGTATTATGTGCAAGGCTGTACTATATTCAGGCCAATATGATAGTTTTTTTACCATTTTATAATCTCACTTGTCACACTTTTTTTTGCATGCGTTGATCCGTATTTGTGTGAAAGATGGTCACTCAATATTGCCTAGCTTGTAGTGAACCTAAAGTTATATTCATTCAAATCAAAACGTTTGAAAAAATAATTCATTTTAATAACTAAATTTATACATACAAGACATGCTTAAGAAAAAACTAATATTTTTCAAGAAATCCTAGCAACACTGAATGACCATCCAAAAAATGCTAATTCAAATATGTGCAAAAAATTGTTTTGTTCATTCATTACATTGTTATGTAGCATGATGTTTTAAGATTAAAAAGGAATAACAATATTTTACTCTTTTGTTAGCACATTATATGAGAATGGATAAGTTAGATGATTTCAAGATTATAAAGTTTTTGTTAGGCCTATATGTGAAGATTGGATTTCCCACATCATTAGTTGTGAGTAAAGAGAACATATATTTTAATTATATTGCACGCAAATTTACATCATAGTTATTTAGACTATGTTTTTGCCAGATTCTGTGGGATTGTAAAAGAGTTGAAGTATGTGAATGTATCCTTGTATATCAAAGTCTACTATCAAGATTTAGGAAATTTTGGGAACTGAAGGAGGAGGCAGAGGACAGGGTGCATTGGTACTCTAAGTTTACTGACAAATGAAATTGACCTGTCGTAAGACAGCTCACATAATAATAATAATAATAATAATAATCAAAATTTAGCAAGCACCCAGATATGTGTGTTTGTGAGCATGAGCATGCACGTTGGCCCCATATTAACAAAGTGTTCAACACAGACAGTCTGGTTGACAGGAATCTGCATCTGAGCCGTCACTTCAAGGTTTGACTGGACCCACCTTGCCAGTGGGGATCTCGTTGCTTTCCTTGGCAGTTTCGTCAATGTCAACATCCCCAACATTGGGCGGGTTGCTATCTATTTCCTCGGTGGAACCTGGTTCGGACCCGTCCGCTGCCGATGAAATGACTGCTGCCTCTGTTGTCACAGCGGGCTTGCTCTCCCCTTCAGTAGGGGTCGTCTCAGAAGGGTGAAGGTCAATAGACTTGATTCGGAACACAGTTCCTGTTGCTTCATCAATGTATGATGTTTCATTTATTGTCATGATGGTTCCATTTATAACCTAGAGGAAAATTCAGCAATAGTGAATAATGTAATCCACCATCAAATAATTAAAATATTACCTAAAAAACAGAACCAAACTATTTTTCTTTATTCACCACCAGCTTTAAGAGCAAAGTTATTTCAACTTTTTACATTTTTTCCATCTGTTTACCTTGAATATCTTTCTTCAATATATGTTATTAATTTTCAGATACATCTTATGCAAGATATAACTTTTCTGATTGTCAACTATGTCATATAATGCAAGTATCAATCCAAGAGAACCATTCCATACCTATTTGATGATATAAATTTACCAAAAGCTGTATAAAATTTAAAGTAAATGTGATTCTAAACAATTAATCAGCACTTAAAGAATTTACCAATATGCACCTTAGTGATCCTACTTTGGGCCCTAATTCTACAAGTTTAACTCTTTTGTTATGTCTGTGACACTGCGCATAAAATTTCTGTCCCCTTTCACATTTTTTTAGCACCACGTCATACTACCCGTTCGGGTTATACTAATTACGCTAATGGGTTAGGAACTGGGAAGGTTGAATTTTGAGGAAGTGAACCCGCATTTGCGTGGAGGGAGAGTGGAAAACCATTTAGGAACCCCCCTGGCCCCCAGTTCACCTGACCGAGATTCGAACCTTGATCTCCCCGTCCTCGGCAGTCTAGCTCAACATGAAAGTAGCGCGTTAGCCAACTATGCCACCAAAAATTGAATTTTTTATAGACTATTAGATAACCATACTGATTTAATTTTAAACACTTTTTATAGAGACATAAATTTACAGGAAAAATTGTGAAGATCATTAATTTAATTTTCCTAGTTTTGTGACAATGCAAAAAAAAAAAATCCTCAAAATAACATTGGTAACAATCTCTCAGTAAATGATAGACCCCTTAATGATAATAGAGCATAATCAGAACAAAATAAGTTTGGGTCTTCATCAAAAGTGGAAACATGGGTCAAAATAGTGATGATGCGCTGACGCTGATTAGGAAATATAGCTTATATCAAATTATGAATTAGTATATGCTTTACTAAAAGAGATAATTCTAAAGGAGAATTTAACTTAATAAATACATGTTAAGTGTTGAATACTACCGCTTAACTGTGAATACAAGCACTTAACCAAGTATCCAGAGTTTATTACCTTGGTTTCGGATGTGGTGTTGCCTTTGCTAGCTAGATCAGTCAAGTCTTTGAAGTGGCGGGTAACACTGGATAGAAAATCTGCAATCGATGTTAACAAGTTACTCAGCGATCATTGATTACTCAGCGATCATTGATTGGGACAGGACATTTTCAAAGCCAAGTGGATGCTATGCAATACCATAGCATTAATAGCATGTTTCATTCCCAGAGTGCCATTTTTGATATTTCTACATATAGTTTATTTATTTATAATTGACTACAAATAATTGTTTGGAATAATGGGTATACCTATTAATATAAGACTATAAAACCAAAGAAAATTGTTCAATCTAAGGAAAATAACAAAATTGTAAGTTTGCAAAGAAAATATTCTATGGTTTAAGACAGGTACCAGTTCTAATAAATTTCAACATAATTTTAATAAACACCATTTTACTGAAGATTTATGTGGTCAATTTTTAAATTAACTTTTAATCAAAATAAATATAAAAATTAAATTCATCTGCTGGTGTACATGATTAGGAATAATCATAATTATTATGATGAGTTGTGGAACAATTATTCAAATTTTATATTAATAAAGCTAAAATGATTGGATTTTAACTTGTTTTTAATGACTTTTTATAACAAGGACTTTTTAGCACCGCATCTTTAATGATACCTGCTCAGTTTATAAGCAATACACACACATATGTACTAATTCTGCTAATGATTTAGGGATGAAGGCAGTTGAATTTAAATAAAGTGTACCCTCATTCGCGTGTGAGATTGGAAAAGATGTTGGAAACACCATCTTCAGTACACCCGACCGGTATTTGAACCCTGATCTCTCTGTCATCGGTAGTCTAGTTTAACATGAGAGTGATGCCTTACACCATGGAGCCATCGAAGCAGGTAACAAGGAGATAAATAAATGATAAAGGATAAAATTATAGCATGTATTTACAAGTTAGTGTACAAACCAATAAAATATGATAAAATACTGACCTTCAAAGCCTACAGAAATGGGTCTGTACCAGGGTGTCATGTCAAAGGCTGGGAAAGGGTTGAACCAGCCCTCTCTAGCAGAATCATCATAATCATCTTCCAATGGCAATGGGGGAATCACAATTATATCATCCTGGAATGTTGTTAGTGGACCATCTGCAAATAAACAAACATAGTTCTGCAAATTACAAAAGAAACAGTAATTGTGCTATACAAAATGCAAGTAGTAGATACCTTTTCATGTGACTTGTATCTATAGTTCTAGTTAAACCTATATTTGTACTTGCTGTTACATCTTGCAAAGGTCAATAATACAGTTTCAATATATCGCTTTATTGAAGATAAATCGGTAAGGAAAAAAAAAACACATTAAATATAAGTTAAAGCAATGAATGCGTATTAAGAATATTCAGATGTAACTCAATTTTTCCACAGATATTAATATTATGTGGGACAGGTTAATTTTCACTTAATGTACAATAAGCCTTTCACTAAAGCAAATAACCTCCCCCAGTGTTAGAGCAATCTAAGCCAGTGGTTCTCATACTGCGTTCCACGGCATTGTGCAAAGTGGCAATAGGAAAAAAAAACACTTTCAGAATAAACTCATTTATCCGGAACTTACTAAACCGAACTTCGCTTAATCTGGAGAGCCCTTTCCCCAAAATAGTATGTTAATAAACGTCGATGAAATGTGTGCTAGAGGTGTAAACAACAGAAGATCAGTAATTTTTTCAAACCTGTTATTGTGGCACGTGACGTGGGTGTGAATGAACCAAGACTGTCCTGTTCTAAGTAAAGTCAGATTAAAGGACAAATATATCCTGTGAGTAGTATACTTATATTAATTTATCTCCAACGGACTATTTTACAATCGTATTACTTTAAATATAAACTAAATATGGTCTGTTTTTGTATAGGCTGTTTTAAGCGTACTTTGCCCTATTTTAGAGGCTATTTTTTTAAAATCCGGACTTCAAGCCCCAATTATTCCGGATTAATGAGGTTCTACTGCATATGAAATAGATAAACAGTACAAGAATGACTGGGTAAGTTCGCTAGGTCAACACTACTTTATATCAAAAGCAGGGCCGAGAGGGGGGGGGGCAGTTGCCCCGGGCCACACATTCCAGGGGGCCACATTTCCCTCAGAAACTATTAAATAAATTACAGTTATTCTAAATTACGCATCAAATAGTGTACATATAATTAATAGCATTAAGTTTTCGATTAGTGCCAAGATTCCATTCCAGATTACTGAAATCCCTAACTTTATGTAATTTAAGATTTACGTTATTCGAGTAATGTGCTGTAGTACAGTAGAATACGCCGCCATTGTACTACCGCTGTCGGTCCACAGAAAACTAACAGTGCAATCGTGCAAAGAAGAATGCACTTTTGTTAACTTAATTGGATTGATTGTTTGAGTTTAGTAAAGTACAGTAATTTAATGGGTTGATCAATATCACATAAAACACGAGAAATTATTACGTAACATAAGTACCAAGTATCAATATATTATAATATATTAATGCTAAAAACTGAAAAACTACCGTACAAAGGGGGGCTTCAGATTTGTTTGCCCCGGGCTTTACATTTTCTTAAAACGGCCCTGGCCACAAGTAATAGGCCCACACGTGAACTGT
>CABFWO010002371.1:24534-49035 GCA_902155825.1 Timema genevievae
CCCCCCACCACAATATTTTTTGTTAAGGTGTTAGGTATTTAGGAAGTTTCGGAGGAAAAGAGGTGTTTGGGGGGCGTGAACTATTTCGATAGTGTTAGTCAATAATTTTTAAACGTAATTCTAATAACAAAAATAATGCTATGCTATCCAAAATGTGCCGCCCCTCAGCCCGTGCCTATTGGGCCTATAGTGTAAATCCGCTTCTGCTTTTAACCTATGAACATGACTGTCCAACCACTAATGAAATGTCATAAACACACAATTCCTGTTCTTGATGACACGGTGAAAGCTCGCTTAGTGAGCAATATTAAAAATGCTGACATTGGTTGAAACCATAATTCTCTAAAGGTTGGGTTTCCCTTGACCATCCTTCTAGAGAAGCCTCATGATTACATACAATTGCAGTTAACCTAGGTTTAACGTTAAGAACATGACTCATGCTTCCCCCTGAACACTCATCACAGGTGTGGACCAAGGTGAACCACTTCAGTTGCATGATATGATGAAATCATCACTTGCGACCGGCACAGACAGATAGAAACAAGTCGAATCCACCAGGAGATAGAAAATGTGCGGGTCGCAATAGTAAGGAGCCCATCCAGTCAGCGAAGTAGTATTTAAAGAGCCCGGCTCTTGGCAGAATAACTGGGAAATTTAAATTTATGATGACACTACAACCGAAAACGTATTGAAGTGCAGTAAAGTGCATTCCTTCACTTGATATCAGTTAAGTAGTTTAATTTTTCATTAGTTGTTTTTAAATTTTGCTGCATTAAAAAAAAAAATGATAAAATAGTTTCACTGATCTGAAATGTATTACCCATCTAAACTAGGTGATATATAATTATGTGATAATGTGGGCTCTTAAAATCTAATTCATGGCCAAAATCAAAGTTAGCAAAGAGTTGTTTTTATTTAAAGATAAATTACTTAGGAATAATAATATCAAAGCTATACATAAATTTTCTTAGGAATGGACATATCTGACAGCTAGATTTATTTTTAGCACCGCGTCTTACTACCCGTTCGAGTTATACGTTTATGTACCAATCAAGCTATAGTTTTAAAGATAATAAAGGTTTTATTAAGAGTAAGTGTACATGCATTTGCTTGGAGGGAGAGTGTAAAACCAATCTGAAAATCTCAGTACACCCGACCGAGATTCGAACCTCAAGCTCTCCGTAGTCGGCAGTCAAGTCTACTGCGAGAATAGCGTCATAGACCATAGGGCCACCGAAGCGGGTCCGAAAGCTTGAAAAAGTAACTAAAACTACAAGATGTCCCAAATAAAACCGGCCCCAAGCACAGTGTTTCAAAGTCTGTGTTAGAAATGTGCGCCACCGGCCGCTACGCATATTTTCAATAAATAACCGTTAACTATTTGATGAGCAGAACTATGCATAGCGGCTGGTGTCGAACATTTCGAACACAGACTTTGAAATAGGCGTTTGGGGCCGGTTTTATTTGGGACATCCTGTACTTTCACATAAGCATATGTCAAGTCATGTGTTCTGCAGCTGTCAATTTTGATAGATATCATCAATAATTATAAAACTCGCTTAGGTGATCACATGGTCTAAGGCGCTACTCTCGTAGTGGACTAGACTGCCGATAACAGGGAGATTGAGGTTCGAGTTTTCGTCGGCTGCACTAAGGTTTTTTTCCGAAAATTGTCTTCCACTATCCCTCCATGCAAATGTGGGTACAATTCCTCTAAAAATAGCCTTCATAATCCCTAAAACCACTAGTGTAATTAATACTTAAGCGTATAGTTCAAACGGTTAGTAAGGCACGGTGCTAAAAAAACTATAAAATAATATTATATAGAAAAATGGTATCAATGTTGAGCGCGAAACATGTGTTCGTATTTTATAAAAGGTGGGCAGTGGTGCAGGAACGGGTGGGTACAGGGATAAATTGTATCCCCCTCAAAATTTGAGGAGAGTAGAACGTATAATTTTACCCCCCACCAAAAAAAAAAGTAAAACTCTTAGCTAATGTAAAGATATTGTTGAAACAAGATACAAAGTTCACTCTAGGTTAACATAATAAAAATAAAATATGCTTGGAGCACACACTGAAGAGATTTTGAAAACTCTACATCAGCTACTGTAGAAATACGTTTTTCAATGCTTCAAAGCATAACAAACCATCTTCGCTCCATGATGAGGCAACGTAGACTAAATCACCTGTGTCTGCCTAATGCATACCCTGAGAGGTTCAACAATCTTGAAATTGCAAAACTAGTTAGTGATCTTATAGCTAGAAACGAATATAGGGCAAAGGTGTTTAGAAACCTACTTTAAATGTTAGTGTTTCATAATTTTTAGCTGAGCCGCATCAGATATAATTTTTCTTAATTTGTTTTGTGTGTATTTATTCTAATTTTTGGCATGCCTAGAATAAATGAAAAACAGACCGTTAAGTCTTACATTTTTCTGGTCTTTTTTCAATACAAAAAATGTTATCCCCTATACCAGCACATGATTATATTCACCCGCCTCCCCAAAAACAAAAACGTTCCTGCGCCACTGAAGGTGATCCATTTATCCGTTCATAAGAAAATCAAGGTATATAATTTGTGTCACGTCATATTACAGCTTACTGGCTATTCACATTTAACCACACTTATGGAATAGAGAGGAGGAAGATAGAAATAAAAGAGTAAATGTACCTCCATTTGTGTTGAGGGAGAGTGAAAAACCAAATAGCAAAACCATCCACACTACACCCGAGTGGGTTTTGAACCCTGACCTCGCCGCCACAAGCAAACCAGACAAGACGAGCTTGACATTTATTCAGCGTGTTCACCTATGCGCATTTTTAAAAGTATGACTAAGGATTTTTTTTTTTTGCTTTTTGAACCAATTGATTTACAACATTTATAAATCATACCACCTCACTTAATTACATAACAAACACAGCACTCATTTCTCCAGCCAATAATTATTTATCACCAGGGCCCGGATTTTGATGACATATCTTTTATATATATATATATATATATATTACATACAATGCTCATATGTATATAAATTCGGTTCATGTTGTCATGGCTGTGGAAACATTTGTTTATAAGCTAATTTTTTTGGTCATGTTGGTTTTTTAGGTAATATTTTCTTGGTTTGCAATCAAACAGATGTTTTATAAATCCATTATAATCTTAAAAAAAAGATTGTTTTGCCTTAACAAAGAGGAAAACATTGTGCTTGGGTTATGTTTTCCCTAAATAGTTATATTTCCCTTGAAGGGTTTGTAACCCCATCCACCCCATCAGGTTCTCTTTGCCGAAATCTAGAAGTTGCAAGAAAAAACTAAGGGCGGGAAGATTGTCTCGTGGATGCTGGATACATGGCTACAATGGACCCTAATCTGGTTGTAGTAGCAAGACAAAAAAAATGTGTGGGGTTGAATTAAGAATGCACCTCGAAACTGGATTTTAAAATTTTTAATTAGTTTTTTAATTAGGCTATTTTTAACAAATTTTTGTAGATGGGTCACGGGCAACGCCGTGCGGGATTGCTAGTAATATATATAATGAACTTTGTATCCTCTTTGCTTATGTGATTGTAAAATACACATTCTTGGTGAAACACTTCAACTAAGCTGGAGAGGGTTACGTTGGAAGGGGGGTAGTTTTTTTTCTGAAGCATATATTTGTTAATGACTTCATAAGCTTCCATTTCTAAAGCACGTATTTGATTTAGTCGTGTCCATTAGTTCCGAGTTTTTGTTTAAAATTAATTTGAGGTAATTTTATTGTAAATTTGAGGTATTTTTTTTTAGAATTTTTTGGTCTTATAAATAATTCTTTTATTCTTTTTAGGTTATTAAAATTGATGCTTGTTTATCATTTTGAAGAAAGTGATCAGTGAAGCCGATAAATATTACGGCTGCACCTGGATTTGAACCAGGTACTCGTTCAGTGGAATGACGTAGTACCAAATGATCCAAAGTGTTGAATATAAATTTAAGGTTAAATCTGTAGAGCGCACCCCTTGGTATATTTCTATTAAACAGTAATAATTCTCTTTTATAATGTTGGACCAATAATAACCACAAAGCAAACACGGATGCGCTTGTTCTGTGTCAATTACATTCGATATTTTGACACGTACGGGAAAGTTAAAATACTTTTACTCGTTATCTTACCATTTTGGTGAGAGAATATGCGAGTACATTGAACCAAGTAATGGGTCACTTGCTTGACATGTTGTCCATGCGGGTTACACGTCAGCTTTCCGTATTGTGCGTAACCAAACTAATATATCCTTGATTCGCTTTGTAAGCCAAATGGATTCACGGAAAACATTGTAGCAGCCAGCGCGTGAAGAATGTTGCTACCACGCAGTTCCAGTACATTCTCTAGTTTATATATTATGTTTAGCCGTTGTCGAGATCGTTGAGGTATGTCGCCCTTTAGCCAAGAACCTCTGAGGGACTTAGTTGGTTCGTACAAGCTAAAGATTTTTGTTTAGATTCCCTACATGGCGGAAAAATAAATTAATGATGAAATTGGGGTTCCCTTTTCTCTGTTATGAGCTATTAACGATCAGGGGAGTTTATGAAAGGGGAGGGGTGAACTTGGTTTTGTATCATTTCTAGAACTAAGACCCCCGCCTAGTTGAGGTGATAATAGACTCACACTGCTTTATTTATCTTGGACATTGGGAGTCTTGAAGCTTAAAAAACTACTAAAATAATCCTCGATTATCTTAGAATATTCTGTTGTGCCTCTGTTAAGAAATGAAGACGGTATTTTTTTTAACCATTTACTTTATAGAACTGTGACATTTCACATGAAACATTGTTGAAAATTAGCTAATTTCATTTTTTCATGGTTTTCAAAAAATTATGTTTCTCCAAACGTAAGGTTTTGAATCCCTTTAAGCCATCTTGATGTCTTTAATTTCTATTTTGGCGGGAACTATACTTTGAAATAACAACCACTTCTTAAGAGCTGTTTTTTAGCTCAAGGATAAAACTTAATTAAGGTAGGAGACAAAGTTCGAACCAGGTGTGTTATCGGGGTGCAGTTTACTGTTTTGTGCTTAAGAAAACAGTGGAATTGAGAGCGGCGAAACCGATAAACTTTTTTTTTAATATAGTCAATTGAAAAATAATTTTAAAAATTGGGGGTTGGGGTTAGGGGGGAAGGCCAAAACACTAAGCTGATCCTAATTTGCTGTTGTCAAGTGAAGACTAAAGAATGCAGAAAACCACGATTTGATAAGTTTTTTGATTCGAGCGTATTCTTGTGAGGTTGGCTATTATGAACGGTTTAATAGATTCTTCACTTGACAAAATTGGAATTGGGGTCAGAATAATAGGTTTTTATTAATTTAAAATTTTTTTTTAAAAACATGTTGCTGTATTTTATAATATCATAAGTATCCGGTGTTGCTCAGGGTAACCAGGAAATGCATTGCGTGGCTACCCCGTACAGCGTGCTTTTTTTTTGCTTCAAATAGACAGAAAAAACTCTTCATTTTATTGATATAGAAAATATAGTTAAATACGTTTTCTGGTCGCAATAATTTCACGGTTTTCTGAAAGGAAAACAGAAAGATTGCACCATGATTTGACATCTGGTTCTAGCTATACCTACCTTAATTAGGTGTCAACGATGGGTTAAAACGGGCTATATTAAATAACACGGGACTTGAACCACCAAGCCGATATACCTGTAGTTTATTTCTTGGTTTAACGTCATTGCTGATTCAGTTTAGGAGAGGGAGTGTAGATGCTATTCTAAGAGTCATTCTGTCGAACTATACGTTCCCTCTTTTCATAGTTAGGAGGTGTGCTGAAACAGTGCGACGCATACCGAAACACACAGTCTAGGACGATAGAGTTATCTTAGGGTTAGGTTACGATTACAGCCGTAACTGACATATTCCAACTAGCTGAGACATGACACCTGGAAACAGAAATCGAACCCGGGACTCTTGCAGGATTCTTCGTCCCGTGCCCAGGGTCATTCTTCACTCGTAGTTTAAGGCAGAGTCTGTGTTGGACATGTGGAAATCATCGGCTACTTGGAGCGGCAGCATAGAGACAACCTTGAGTCGCCGGTGGGTGTGTTTTCAATAATACCTCCAAGTATGCGATGAAACCCACACGTCCATCATATACTCTGCCTTATTCTATGAGTGAAGACTGCCCTAAGCATGGAATAGTTCAGTTATAGAGCATTGGTGGACTAAAGCCTAGAGTCCCAGGTTTGATTTCCGTGTCTAGATGTAATCTCTCAACTAAGCACTGGACGAATCTCAGTGGTAGGGCATTGGTACACTAAACCGAAGGTCATCATCAAGGCCGTAGCCAGCCAATAATTTCAGGGGGGGGGGGGTTTGGTGGTCCCATCCCCCAATTGACGGAGGCTAAAAAAATTATAAATAAAAAACTGTTCTAGAAGCTATCTGAAGTGCTTTTTTATGGTAACACAGCCCCCTAATTTGTATTTGTACCTTAATTTTGATATTATTTTAACCATAAATAAAGCCATATATATTTTGTTCATAAAATTTCGGAGGGGGGGGTTGAACCCTGAAACACCCCCCCAGACTACGGCCTTGGTCATCATGTGTCATTTTTCAACTAATTTAAACACGTGGTCTATGTTTGATTCGCCGAGAGTGTCCACGATCCAGCTAATGAGACCCTCCCCTGCTGATCTTCCAAGCGATACCAGTCTGCCCCTGTGAACTAGCCACCGCGAGGGAATTGAAAAGTAATAATACTACGTTGAATTGTGATGCGTTGCATTGTTCGGCGTTTGTTTGTTTGCCACGACAGTGATGTGGGCTGTTTGATGCATGCAGCGGGATATATATTATTACATTCCTCCCACTTCCCATTGTAAACGGGAAGTTGGCCAACCATGACACACGGTGTGGCGTTCCGAACTAGGTTTGGAATAGGAAAAGTTCAGAAACCAATTGACCCTTGGCACCGCGCTGGTACAAATTGGTACTCTGCCGTGGCGTCGTTAATAGCTTTGGGTGGGAGGTTCTTTCTTTGAATAAAATTGTCTTAAAATTAGTAGTTTCTTTAATCAAAATCATCCCAGGGTTTTTAAGAGGAAGGTAAAAACCGGAGGGGGTTTCTATCTGTTGTGACTCGTGTAATATTAAGAGCTCTTGTCACCCCATGGATAGTATCTAACTTAGGCGGGCAATATAGCTCGAACCAGGGGCTCAATCATGTCACGGTTATTTGCATTTTACATTAGAAAACGGTGAAATTGAGACGAGTGAAACTTTTTACCATATATATGCCTATATATTAAATACAACAAAATTTAAAAATAAGGGTTTAAAAAAAATGTATTAAACTGATCTTCATTTCGTTGTCAAAATAATTAATGAAGAAAACCGCACTTCGATGCATTCTCTGATTTGAATTTCCCGGTTAATCGGTCGTGAGAATCTCAGATTCTACTTCCAGATTCCACGTTGAACACACGTGATTATTAATGACTTGAACACAAGGATTAAGGCTACGGAGAGCTGATGCACCTGCATTACCGCTAAACCTCTCCATTACCAGTGATTTAGCCTACTGAGAATTTAGACCGCTTTATACCGCTTGACCATTGCTGAAGGTACATGAGCTTGGAAAAGTGGGGTTGATTTAATTGTATTAGAAACATCCTTGAATTATTCTTCGAACAACTCGATCTCCGAGTGCTTTCTCACAACAAAAAAATATGTATTTGTGTATTTGCCCTGCTCGGTGGTTATGTGGATCAAGGCGTCGATCTTGTCGTGTCTGTAGGTGACAGGAGGAGGATGGATTTGAATCCCAGCCGGGTGTATTGAGGTGTTTTTAAAAAAAATGGGTTTCAACTATCCTTTGTTCACACGAAAATGCTTGTACATTTTCTTAAAACTCTACTTTCCTCATTCCTTCCCAATTAGTAGGCCTATAACTATGCCAATAGCCCAGAAGGATAGTAACTCTTGGAGTACGTCAAAGAAACACGAGATTTACTAACAACTTTATCTAAGGGGATAAGTAATAAGAGGTTAATGCAGAAGAGCTGCACCACCATGAGAGTGGATAGAAAATGAGAAAACCTCTGTGTGAGTAGTATGTGGAAAACAGCCTTCAGTGATTCTGACCGGGAATTGAACCTTAATATTAAAGAGGTGAAACACACCGCTACAACGAGATTGACTATGACCGAGGTCTCTGACGAGTTATGAAACATTCCATTATTCTATCACGCCCTGTCCTTTCCCCCTCTACCATTCTGAGGACGAGCAGATAGTGATAATACGTCGTCTGCCTTGTGGCTGACAGCCAAGTGCTGTTGCATAACTAGGTCCGGTTGATTAACTTGGTTGTGAGTCATGAGCACCTTGGACTTTCTCTTCAAGGGCACGATGAAAAACATACGTCAACTTTCCGGAGCTCCCTCGAACATACTAGATGTTGTGATATATTATACATACTTTACAGTGGCAGGGATTCGAACACAGGGCATGTTTATAGTAACGAAGTGGTTTGTTTGTTAGTGCGGTCTAAGAATTACTGCATGCAGGTGAAACAATTGTGAATTTTGGTACACTTTTAGACCACTGGCGACTGGTTTGTCATTTAGGTTTCTTAATTTTTGTATATATTCATTGTTCAATCACTTACCCGTGGCCATGCGATGCCTAGTATACATTTTAGAAGTAAAAATAAAGCCTATTAATAGATAATATATTTTTGAATAATTATTTATGGCAGAATATATAATTATAATTGTATTGATCTAGTCGAGAGAAGAAAAACCAAACCACTAACAAATTAATGATTGTTATATATTTCATGTAAATACAGTCTTATATTATCCTACTGATGCTATTTTATTGTTCATTATGAATTAATATTGATACTATTCATCAAACAGATTATTGGTAGTAACTCATTCCCCCTCTTTCCAGTCAGTACAAAGAGCGGTACACTGTAGGGCAGCCTTCCTACACTTTCACTGTCGTGTGCAGTCTTTCTAACAACCACATCGTATAAATTCCCTGGAAGCTTTCCTAGCCTAACGTAGGATTGGCCAGGTTGTTTCCCATACACCGTCATTCTTCTTCTTCTACTATGAACAAATTACCTTTGTTTTATTTTTACTAGCACCTGTTCAGGTTATACGCATTATGATAATTACTCTAATAGGGTAGGAATGAAGAAGGAAACATTTTAGAGATAATCTATCCACGTTTGCGTGGAAGTAGAGGGGGAAACCATTTAGGGTGAAACCACCCTCAGTAGACCCGACCGGGGTTCGAACTCTAGTCTCCCGGTACTAAGTAGGTCAGTTTAAACTAGAGTTACGCCTTAAACCATTGTGCCACTGAAGTGGATTAACTCTATTATTTTTTTAAGCACCACTACCTGCTAAGGTTATACGCCCATGTACTAATTAAACTAAATGGTTTGGGAGTAGGAAGGCTTAATTTAAAGGAAATGCACCCGCATTTGCGTGGAGGGAGATTGAAAAACCATTTAGGGGAAACCACTCTCAGTGCACACGACCGGGATCGAACCCCGATATCCCCGTCTTGGGCAGTCTAGTCCAACACGAGATTAGCGCGTTAGACTGCGTGGCCAATGAAGTGGGTACCTCAGTTATCAATTGTTGGCAATGTATCACCAGCGTGGCACACCCAGGGGAAGTATTGATAGGAGAAGGGGGCCAGCGGGTCTTTTTTCCGCTCCCAAAACCACAAATAATCTAAATGATAGTTTAAATCATATCAAATAGAACTAAAATATAGAGCACTGAAAACGTGACGTGTAGAATGTAGAGGCTACATTAAACTACAAATATTTTCCAGAGCAATGGTTCCCAAACTGTGGGTCGCGAGTCAAGTTTTAGTGGGTTAGCTATAAATGTTAAATTTGTTAACATTTTATAATTATTTGAAAATAGAAAATAATGAAAAATATCTAAATGTTAATATAGGAAATAAAAAAAATTATAAGGGGGGAAAAATAAGGGGTATACGGATATGGGAATCTGGTTTCATGTTAGTGCTTGTGCTTGTGGCGTGAACGTCAATGCGGTTATCAACAGAAACTGGAAACCAACTCACCCTTCGCACACGCCTCATTATGAGAGATGAATCCGGTTTTTGAAAAATTATATTAAAAAATACGTTTTAAAAAACAGTAGTAAAATATTAATGATTAAATTAAGAACTAACCCCCGCCCCCTCCCCATCCTCCACTCCTCATGCCCATTAGTGTTAGAAGGATCGTGAAAGTTTGTCGTTATAAAAATTGGGTTTTGGTTCTGAAGAGTTTGGGAACAACTGTTCTAGAGGCATTTAATATTCATGTATTTTCTTGGCTGCCAGCATTTAGGAGTTTGTCTTCCCCCCTCTCATTTTCTTAAGTAAATTTCCGAGTGCACCACTGACAAAGAGAAATCAGGGTTAAACTTTAATGGTCATCCTATTGTTGAGATAAAGATCGAAACAACCAAAGAACTTAGTGTTAATCAAAGCGCCTGCGTTTCTAAACTATTGCCTAGATTTTAAAACTACAGAACTAGTATTGAAATATATTTTAAATATAACCTAGCCTAAACCTTCTTCAAGGGAATCTTAGATTGAAAAGTCTTGGAGCGACGACGCCTCTTGCTTGTCTTCTAATGAGGATTCCAGGTTAATTCACTACCATGCAATGCCTGGTTTAGAGTTGTATTTGAAGTTAGACGAGCTGACCCAGTTAAAATCTGGCAAACACCAACAAACACTGCAACTCCCCCCCTCCCTCTCCCCAAATGTTATTATATTTTTATAGCCTAGTCAACTATTTATCTAGATTCTAGATAGTTACACCATGAAATTAAAACATGTCAACAGCTGAGAACGCAACCATTGTTTAACGCAGTTTAGGAATGCGAACACTCCTGAATAAACACTTCCGAGTGAGCGGTTATCATCATAATAAAGTAATATGACACGTTTTCACACCGGTTTCTCTTACGTAATGACGTTACACATTTGTTTTAAAGTAACTACAGGATCGTCTCTGTGGCGTAGCAGCGGGCCGACTCTGACCCGGGATATTGAATGTTATTTCTTAACCACTCACATGTGCTAGGGATTAGGAAGGTTGAATTTAGAGGAAGTGTACCAGCAATTTCGTGGAGATTGAATAGAAAACAGCTGTAGGAAAAAAACACCCTGAGTGTACCCGAACGGGATTCGAACCCTGATCTTCATTTCATCGGCAATCCAGTCTATTAAGAGAGGGGCGCTTTAGACTATGCGGCCACCGTACCGGGTGATAGTTATAGTCCAACCCGAACCAGTAGTTCAGGTTTTATTTTGCGAGCTCCTCATTTCACTCCTGTCTACACTGTCCGGGATATCCCCATCTTTATACTAATTAGCCAAGGACGAGGTAATGTAGAATTGAGAGGAAGTGTCACCACATTTGTGGGAAGGGATGGTAGGGAAACCACTAAAGATAAAACAAATCTCAACGCACTTGGCCAGGATTCGAGCCCTGACCTTTGTGTCACTGAGAAAATAGACCAAACAAGATTGGTTGATGCCTTAATACACGTGACCATCAGTGTGGGGGGGTGCATTGGATTGAGTGTACTGGGTTCGAATCAATGCAAGGCCTAAAAAAGTATCATCCATGAGCTTTTCTATCGCAGTGTTGAGTTGACGGTTACAGGGCTTGGGTACTGTTTTATTTTAGAATTAAAATAGTTTGTAGGTCGTCTGCTGATAAAATCATTTAGTTGCGAGAGTATAAATACTTTTTTTTTAATCTGGCAAGGCCCTTCGGGATGGAAATGCAAATGATAGTGTATTTCCTTTTGGATAATCTAGTACTCATTAGAGTAGATACAGTTTTTTGTTACCCTTGTGCTAAACGTATCAATTATAAAAACACATAGGTATGCTCTTTGTGTTAATAACACTTAGACTCCATATTTTATACTTTCAGTTTCGCCATCTCACTAAATCATTATAATTAGATCGTAATATCTTTAGAATTTTAGAACACTCAAGAAGTTTCATGTAGAACCGCCAACATAGATATTTCTCACAGCCTGTCAAATTCTGTATGCTGTGTTAAAAGTGACCGCTACAAAACGAACACAAGTATTGACGTAAGTGCCAAGTCTATTTATACAAAGTGTGTGTATTGCGGGACATAATAACTTATTCCCGTTGCAGAATAAAATTCAGTCTCATCTTGCCACATTTGCCGGTGATGGGAGATCGAAATTCAAATTCCTGCTTGGTGTATTGGGGTGTGTTTATTGCTAAGTGTGTCCACCACGTCAATGTAGATAATTATATGTCCTCTGAATTTTACCTTCCTCATCCATACTTAATTAGCGTAGCCTAGACGGGTATTAAAATTAGGTGAAAAATAAATTCATTGAAAGAATAAATAGCTAGCTTGAGGAATTTATGGTTTGAAATGGTCACCTATTTTGTTTTTCAAAGAAATTAAACAAAAATGTTTAGGCCCTACTATGCACACGTATGCTTCCTCAAACCATGATTTAGTAAAACATAGTTTGAGGGAAATATCCTCGCATTGCTGTATTTATTATGGGAACGGAAGTTTTGAAGCTTCAAAATCATTAAGACAATCTTCTATCAACTATCATGTCGTGACCCCGTTCAAAAATTACTTTATTTGTTTGAGGCAGGTTAGATCTTTGCTTCTAATTATTTACTTTGATTTCAGAACTGCAACATTTCGCGAGAAATGTCTTTTAAAATAATCTCCTTTCAACTTTTCTTATATTTTTTTAAAATCACGAAACTCAAAGTTTAAGAGTTTTATTCCTTTAGGGGACGTTGATGCAATTATTACATTTTAATATGAGCCATATTTTGAAATAAACCATTTCTCAAATAAAGCGGGATTTCTGAACAAGGCTCAGTGCTTCAACAATCAACCCCCTTAAAATTGTCACGAATTTCGAATCTCGGTGAGGGTCTAAAATGTATCATTGTAATTGTGTTTGGCATATTGGTAAACAATTATATGGCGGCTGCTAAGGCGGCTATATATGCATGCATATTAGAATCAAGTTAATACAATTAACTAAATGCGGTTCAATGGACAGACTTTCACTCTAATTTACCTAAAAATAAATATATTTACTTGCATAAACATACTGATCAAAAGAGAGTTACATTACACCCAAGAGAATAAATGAAATAATATGGACTGTCACAGAAACAATGAGAAAAGAGAAACACACTGGTCCACCAAAGAACATAATAATCAATTATACGTCTCCCAAAGCTATATTTAAATATATATTTTTTGGCCTGTAGTTCGGAAAATAAAAGTAGTCGTAGCTTTGCAGATTGCAATGATAGATTATTTCGTAACTTAAAGAGTTGTAGATACCTTTACGATAAAAATTGGAAATTTCAGCTTAGCTCAAGTACCATCAAAGTAGTTTTCATGGGGAGACAATCGTGCCATTTTGGTTGTAATGTTAAATATAAGATAATATAGATAATAATGCCTATATATGAAATTTAATCAAAATCTTTAGAGGCGATTTTGAGAAAATCAACTTTTTTCTATTTTCTCCCTTAAGTAAACTACCCTTAATTTTAGGGTTGGATGGATAATTTACAAACAAAACACATATAGGCAACTTTATTAAAACCCTAGATACCAGGTTTTAGCCTGATCGGTAAATGGTTTCAGCTCTCGTCGTAGTAACAGACAGACAGACGGTATTGAAAAAAAAAAAACTTTTTCGAATTCAGGGGGTCATGAAACGTCGACATCCATCAAAATATCGAGTTTAATTTTTTTTTATGATCACAATCTCCGAGGGGTTGACAAAATAAAAAAGAAGAGTAAAATTAGATAGTTTCAATATGGCTACCATCCATGTTGTAATGTTGTTGCTTCAAATGTAGCACAGCTCAAAGTATTGTTTTAACTTAAACTAAAAATGTTATTGAATGTTGTTTGAAGGAGTTTTATTTGCTTTTATTCAAAGAAACCAAAACTTAAATGAGAACATAAATCTAGGTCAACTTATGTTTTATTTAACCACTTTAGAAGACGAACGAAACTCTAGAGCTTCCCCCAACTCAAAGTTTTTATGCTTACACCCCCGACTGTAAGCTAATTTACCTAAGGAAAGCCTTCAAAATACAAGATACTTGTATCGTTGGTCACGTGGAATGAACGTCAGGCTCATATAGTCCGGTTCGCTTGGGATTAGGTGGACGGGGTTCAATTTCCGACTGTGAATGTGATGAGTATTAAAAAAAAATTCAAGATTTCTCCACGCAAATGTGGATACATTTTCTTTACATTCTAGTGATTCTACCCATTGGAGTTATTAAGATACACTCTTCAACAGATCACTGACACATTTACAGCGGTTTATATCCATATTTTTTTATGATTATATTAGTAAAATTACCCGACGTTGCCCGGGGTAACCACGCAGTGCATTGCGTGACTACCTCAGGCAATGCATTTCTTTGCTGAAAACAGACAGGAAAAATCTCTTCATTTTATTTCTTTTCCGACCCAGTTTTTAGTAAATTAAAAAAAACTAATAAAAAATTTCAAATTCCAATTTGGAGGTGCACATGTTTGTGCACAGGAGCTACTAATATTAATTAAAATTTCAGACCTCTGTGTGAGGTAGACCTCGCGCAACGCTCATCACGGAAAAACAAACTCTTAATTTTACCAAGGGAGATAATTTAGTTTTTCGAAACTATTAACCATGAACTGAGGATGGTAAAGTGAGCATGCACGGAGATTTCAAGAAGTCACGAAGAAATAGGTTTATATAAACCATTATCACACCTCTTAAAAATATATATATTACTCGCATCGGTTGGCAGGGGGCGTCAAGTTCGTCTAGTCTGGTTTCGCAGTGACGGGGAGGTCGGGTTTCGAACCCAAGCTGGATGTATTAGGCGTTTTACCATAACCCTTTAACGGTTTCTCTCTCTCCCTCAATGCAAATGCGGGTACGTTTCCTTTAAAACCTACATTCCTCAACCTCACTCAATTAAAAGTAAATATTCGGATATCCCGGATGGGTAGTAAGACGCAGAGCACGGAAAGTATATTGGACTTTCACTTAAGTTTACAGTCTACTAAAGCTTAGCTGTTAGTTTACAATTTGTGTTCAGTCGAATCGATTTAGAAAGACAGTTCAAAAATGTACTTACTGTAATAGATTTAATTTCCATGCATCCATATATAAAACAATGTGTTATTCAACTGTCACTTTTGATAAGTGATCAATATTGGTTGAGAAAAGAGAGATAATCTGATCTCTAACCAACGATGGTTTTTTTTGTGTACTTTTATGCGGGATGGTTGCTGCTGGATCGCAAATACAATCTACAGGATGTTTTACTCACTCTCGGCCCCTGAGTGCTTCTCAAGCACCAATATCGTCTATTAGTTTGAAAGCTATAAGGGAAACTCAGGGGTAAAGAGTGAGATAAACAACCTGTATATTGCAGATATGCTTTTAGTTTAGGAGCGCGTATTAAAATTACTAGTTTTTATCTATCTTTTGCTAAGACTCAATTATGTTTTTAAATATTACGCGTTAAAGAATACTTTGATTGTGAAATAAATTCTAGAATCTATATATGACTTTGGTTTTTCTTTGGAAAAGTCTGGTCTAACCCCCATCCCTGTAAATCCTCTTTCCATACGGAACAAATACTTTTATTAGTCCGTTAGGAAGTTGCCTGCACATGACGTAAAGGCAAGTCAAGATAGGATTTACCATGTTCATATATTTACGTGATATTCTGCGAGTTGATACAAAAACCGTACATTCTAAATTAATTTAAAAAATAGTCTTACACTGTCACAAAATATGTTTTTTATTATCTCAAAATATTTATTTTGAAAACATGTTTAAAAAAAGTTTACAATTTAAGCAATTTGCTTAATTTCCTAAAATGGACTGTAGGAATCTTCGTGCCAGGAGGTGGATTAAAAAGGTCCATGGAAGCATATGTATATCTAGAATATAAAACAAGTAAAGGGTAGTTTTGAAATGCAAGTCAATGATGCCCATAGTATAGTGAGTGTTTATACTCGTCAGAAAAAGAGGGTGAGTGTTAGCAACAGGTAAAAATAAAGACCTCATATTATGAACGGCTAATTTTTTCTCTCTCTTTCTATTTTGTACACTGGCGTATAAGTGTAGTAGTGTTTAGAGTGTTTCAGGGCGTCAAGTCATGATGCAACCCGCTTATCAAAATAACTTCGAATTCACCGAGTAGGTATTCTCCATTCACGGTATGAATTACTCTCTGAAAGGTCATTTTTCCTATTAATATCCTACTATATAATAGATTTCTGGTAGGGAAAAAGGCCTTTCAGAAAACAATTCCTACGCTGAACAGACTTTAGGTTGAGATCCACATCTCTAATAAATTATTCATCTAACGATCCTACTATTTTTCTGGCACACCCTTGTTGTTTAGAAACCCACAAATACTATCTATATCTTTAGTATGAAAGTGTATATTCTTGCCAGACCCAATATCGACCTTTTTATGTGTCCAAATTGACAAATGAAGACTTTAATAATTTGCGGTCAGTTTTGCTGTTCTTAGTAAATACATAATACTGTATAATCTCACAGTTTAGGCCTATACAGCTTTATGATCTGTGATGAACGATATATAAGGTAATTTTATTAATCGTGCCCACGTCTTAGATATCACAAGGTGTCCTTGATGTACCCAGTTCACCCAATCGTTCTTCAACAGAACCCCAATAACAACCATTTCGACATCAAAGTGTCAGCTACCAACAACAGAACACACGGGAGGAAGGAGGTGGGGAGATATACTAAATATGGCGGCCTTTCCTTTGTTTTGTAAACTACGAGGTGAGTGAAGCAATGTTTGGCACATTTTCTGCACGTTTCGTCACGTCGTGTGTCTTGTTTCTGGTTCAATCCTGCGGGTTGTTTTACTTCTAATGACGTACAGACACGCGCTGTGTGCTTGCCGCGTCTACCAGGAAGTCAGTCAACTACTGCTCGGATGATTGCTTTTTAATTATTACGTTTAGCATTTTGATTGGGTGTATTTAACGTGCCCTCTTTCTAAACAGCACACGAGTTGCAATTTGAAGCTAGGACAGAACTTCTATTAGTTTGACCCACTTAAGTCTTAAGTTTAAAAATTTACTTATTTTTTGGCACCATAAATCAATAAACATAGTAGATACTTTGGTCACCATTGCATGGAATCGAACCAGGATTCCCTAAACTTGTGGTCAACAACCTAGCCACGGGGACGAGAAATCCGTATAACACGGCATTGCAAAAACCACTTTTTAGGTTTCGGGGGGGTCATGAAACGTTGACATCCATAAACATCTCGGGTTAGATTTATTTTACGGTCGCAATACTTTGTTCGAAATGTTAAAATATTTGTATATGCGCTTAGCTTGAAAATGATTGGTTTTTATAAAAATATGTTTCAAATAATCATATCTCAAATAGTTTCGGCGATGTGATAAAAAAATGATAATTTACGCATCAAACCAGAACACTTAAAGTCATTTTGCCAAGAAAATGAGGGTAGCCATTTTGTTTATAATATTGATAAATGCGTAGAAATGAAATTTAATCAAAAACGTTAGAGCCGATTTTGAGAAAATCGATTTCTTTCTCTTTTTGCCCTTCAGTAAAATATCCTTAATTTTAGGGTTGGATATCCAATTCCAAAAATACCCCGGGGCAACCTTATGAAAACCCTAGATATCAAGTTTCAGCCCCATCGGTAAAATAGTTTAGGCTCTAGTCCGAGGTACAGACATACAGGCAGACAGACAGACGAAAATTCAAAAATCACTTTTTCGGATTCGATTTTTTTGACTATCATAATACTTTCTCTACCTGTAAGATAACTAGAAATTAAAAAATCTCATGTGTATGAATTACGAATTTCTCTACTCATCAATATCAAAATTTAAAACAAGAGAAATACTCTAAAGTCGAATGAGATGAAACTATTGGGTTTTTAAAAAATTAACCACCAGTATCAAATAAATCCCACGTCTCACAGACTATTAAGTTTTAATTACTATTAAATAAACTTATGTTACAAGATTGTCTGTAGTTTTAGCACATGTTCTTTTTTGACAACTAAAATGTCTACACACGTTGATATTTCCTTTTAATCATAGCTAACGGTTGACTAACCGGGAAATTAGATTCAAAACTAAATGCTCAAACCAGAAAACGCATCGAAGTGTAGTTTTCAGCATTCTTCTTCATTAGACAATAGAGAAATTGGGCTCGGTTTAGTAGTTTATTTTTTTCAATGTGGTAACACAGTTTAACCGGTATCGATTCCACCGTTTTCCAAAGTATAATACAGAAAATTCTACAAAGATTCTACGCGTGGTTCGAACTGTATTACCAACCTGAGCTAGATATTATCCGTGGTCAGAGACGGTCTCTTAAAGTGGGAGTGTAAGGATTGAAATTAAAGTGCAGTGTTTTTACAATTTTTTGTAGCAAAAACTTTTTTTTTTGCCAAAGTAAATACAATATTGCTCCAGTAGAACCATAGAGTCTTCACTTGGTGATGTCAAAAGCTGTTAAATATCTGTCATGAGCATAGCGGAATTAGGTGACAAACTTTTTAAAAGAGAAAAAAATTGTCACTACATTTTAGGACACTCTTGAAAGATGTTAAAAAAATTGTTGAAATTATTATGTGAATAAAATTAAACTATGTTTATACTTGAGTAATATATTTTTAATTTTGGCCAAAAATATGTTTTTCTATAAAAACTGAAAAACACCGACATTTTCTCGTGTCCCCTGAACTCCCACTTTAAAGAGAGAATACAGGAAATTAAATTACTTTATTTTAAAATACTGTGATCTAAAGATGTTTGCGAACCACTGGTTTAACCTTTCACTTTGTCAAAAACAGCAGCAGGACCTTCACAGAAACACTGCGTCTTACAAGAACATCTGTTTATTTAATGTATCTTCATTCTTCCAGCCTGTTAGCCTTCCCCGTGACCTCGCTATTATTTACAGCTCCTGATGCGACAATTAACTTCCTCTTTCTTCGTGTTGAAATCATTAGATCTTCTTCTGTATTTTTTTTTAACATCCGTTGTTATTGAGCAAGACGTTGACAAATTGCAGGTCGTGTACCTAAACAACAATTTACTGTAGCCCGCACGTTTAGCTACGAGATTAGAGCTCTTTACAATGACCTGGGATGTCGCAGGTGGGTCCACAGGGCTGATAACGCTTTATAGCGGTATTTCACAAACTTACACGTGTCACGTACCTCTTTAGGGCTCAACCACCTAAACAACGTAGCCCTTCATTTAAAATAGATAAACACCTGCTATATTGTAAAGTAGAAACGGTAGTTACAAATTTTATATGACTTGTAGGGTTAAGTGAAACAAACTGCGACAGAACGAAAAAAAAAAAGTCTTGTTTAAAAATCCATGTCATCACGTCGAAATATGCGTTGATTTGTTTATTAAACTCATAAAAATATATGATTGGATTAATAAAACTATGTAGTGTGCATCGCGTACTCCCGGTTTCTTAAACAAATATTTTAGCATTTTATATTGTCCGTATGGGTGTCTGTCTGATAACTTTTCTAAGGACCCACATCGGTGGACACACAGACTAAACGTCAAGCCCGTCTAGTTTAGTCATCTGTTATAAATTAGTGGGTGAGGTTTGAGTCCGGACCAGGAGTTACGTGGGAATTTCGATCGGTTGGATTTGTCGCCGCTAAAAATTGCTTCGTGGAATTTGCGTCCACCACATTGAAATTTGTAAAACCAAGCACGTTTCAATAAGGATCATATTATGGAGCCTTATTTTGGTCTGGGACCTGAAATTGGATCGTGGTAATAATGCACTAACATTCGAAATGCCTAATTTTGAAGCTTTATTTTACATGGACCTATCCTAACCCAAACTAAAAGTAGCCCCATGGCTTCTTTGGTGCTGACTGACAGCTCACAGCTGACTTCTGACAGTCAACATTTAGGTATATACCTACATTTTGACTGTCAGAAGTGACAGCTGCTAAACACATGTTTTTGCAGATCATATGGTTCAGCGTAGGGATACATAATTTGGTCTGGTAACTTTTCAGAGCTGTCAGTCAGCACCAAAGAAGCCATGGGGCTACTATAGCTTATCCTAGACTAACCTAACTAACTTAACCTCAGCCCAAGAATTCGACATTATAAGAGTTAATGGAAGAACATCCAAAAGGTTGGCCTTGCGCGAGAATACAAAGAAGACAAGGACATTCAACTGATATACAAAATGCGTGGTGCCTTGTATCTGATTCCACCTAATCAGGTTGAAAATTGAGTGGCTAATCATTATGGCGAAACTTGTCACGGCCATAAATCCCACTATAGTATTATGGCTGGACGCAAATCCCGCAGAAAAAAGCCTGATCGGAAATCCCACGGATGCATGTCCCACGCTACCGGGCCGGGTGTATACTAAGAAGGTTTTTTCCTAAATGATTTCTTAATCATCATCCCTGCAAATGTGGGTACATTTTTGTTTAATGATATTTTAGGATTGGTTCCAGTCAAATAAGGCCACCGCATAGTTTCCTATATTAAATACATTCACAGATATAATAATAATAATAATAATAATAATAATAATAATAATAATAATAATAATAATATTTAGCACCGTGTCTTACTACCCGTTCGGGTTATACGCTTAAGTACTAATTACGATAATGGATTAGGAATTGGGAGGGTTGAATTTAGGGGAAGTGAACCCGCATTTGCGTGGAGGGAGAGTGGAAAACCATTTAGGAAAAACCACCCCCAGTTCACCCGACCGAGATTCGAACCTTGATCTCCCCGTCCTCGGCGGTCGAGCTCAACACGACTAGCGCGTTAGCCAACTACACCACCGAGGCGGGTTTCACAGATATAGATCATGGCTTTGTGTTCAATCTAAAGAAAACAAATATTTTGTGTGCTATTTATCTTTCTCGAGTGAGCTGAAAGTTTTGTATTTGTCGTCTAGTCAAAGTATCGTCTAGCTCAGCCCAACTAACAGTTCTAAGACCTACTATCGCAAGTGACCACATAATGGCCGTTGGTATCACCACATACATCCCTTTCATTCGTAGCCGGTGCTCGTCCCACTCAACTGGGACGGACTAATAAGAATAACGACCCACTTTCCACTGATATTAGTGAAATTACGTTGCAAAGATAAGAGTTATTTCTAAAACTTTTTCTGTCACATTTAAGAAATGTAGTCAAACTACCTCAAGGAATCCAATATTCTCAATTTTGAATCCGAATCTTAGCTTACTAACTCGAATGGAATATCATGCTTCAGAAAATTTTCTATTCGATTCCTAATCAAATATTTATTTTAATGTTTATAATTGAATAGTTCATAATGGCATTTAAAAAATCAAATCCAAATATAATATTAAGCTAGATTATATATTTTTAAGTCAGGTCCAATTAACACATTAATAAGAAAATGTGATGATGAAATAATCTACATCGAAAGTTAAATTCTACTAAAGTTTGGCTTCTAAATTTCAATTTTGTATCAAATTCCATCGAATCCGAATCTGTTATCTATTTGTATTTGAACGTTAGAATTTTATTGGAATCTTTCAAATGCTAATATTAAGAACTTCGAAGTAAATTTGATCTTAGCTATTGCTTCGAATTCGGATCAGAAATTTCAATGCTTTAGCGCAGGCTTACTGACACAGTTTTTTTTTCTTCATATCGTCTTTCTTACTACACGACGGGCTTTTCGCATTTTAGCTACGCTATCAGGGTGGGGTTGAGAAAGCTGAATTTCATAGGAACTGCACCCACAATTGAATAGAGGGAGAGTGGGAAGCCTAGGAAAAAATACTATCAATACAGCTAGCGGGGACTCTAACTCAAACCTATGTCAGTGTAAAATGTAAAACCCGATTAGATGAGATTGAACTTTAGTCCGCATGATCACCAATGAGGTTTACATAAGGTACCAAAACTACTTTATTTATCCACTGGTCAATTTGCTTATAAACCAATACTATAACCTGCTATTGCTTATAATATTTTAATCATCACATATTATTATTTCTTTGTTTATCTGTTAATTTAATAATTCCAGAACATTATTATTGTAACAATCTTATTGATGACTTTTTAGAAGTGACTTCAAAATTCATGATAAATTGAAGTATTTCTTTAAATAAATCATCTTGCACGTTATTTTTCTTATTTATATCTTGATTTAACTGATCAAAAGAAGTTATACACATCAATTTAAGTAAATGTAACATCTAAATTCGTTCCGTTATATTATAAATTCAAATTTCTCCTTACCACAACTATAATGAATATTACTATAATACTTTATTTTTTCACTAATAAAAATACCCAGCATTGCCCTTAACTTGATTCAAGCAGACCGAAAAAACCTCATAATTTTATTTCTTCAGACCCAGTTATTAATTAATTTAAAAACATCTAGTCCAAATTTTAAAATTACAGCCTTGAGGTGCATATGTTCGTGCACATTGGCTACTAATTTTTTAAATTTCAAACCTGTGCTTCCGTGCATGTGCCACTGCACATGACAGAGAGACAAACAAAATCTTTATTTCATTAATATAGAATAGTATATATTACTGTCAAATGATATTTCCTCAATTATCACTTTTGAGAAATCGTACCAATATCGATAAAATAATAAAATATTATGGTAAATCATTGTGATACGGTAAATAAAATAGCTATGGATTAGGAGAATATAATAGGCCTACTTGTGATATGTTTCAAACCCACTTTCCTATCGCAATTATACTACACGTTAGACATAAATTTATTATTTATGCGTTATGAAAAATTTGTTAGGATTGAAAACATCAACAAATAGGAAATAAGTAAATATTCCGAAAGTACAACAAAATTAACTCATACTAAATATTTGTGTGCATATATAAAATTATTGCAAATTTGTCAAAATAGAAATTATATCATAAGCATGTCTTAGCTTGATTCTCAGGAAAATTCAACAATTAGGCCACGCATGCTTTGTGAATTTATCATTTAATGAGGGAGTAAAAGCTCAACTATCAGACCATCATGCTCTGTCAATCTACCAGCTAATGAGAGAGTAAAAGTTCAACAAACAGACCATCATGCTCTGTCAATTTACAAACTAATGAGAGAGTAAAAGATCAACAATCAGCCCATCATGCTCCGTCATTTTACCGGATATTTAGAGCGTACAAACTCATTTTCAATGTCTACACTTTTTTTCCCTGGCCACGAATCAAATTCGGACCACTAAAATAAGTAGGTTTATATAGAGACTACTGGCTGACCCATGGGATTGTTCTGCCACAAAAAGTTACAAATTTTGAAGAGAAAATAATATTTAAAAATAAAGTGTTACATAAATAGAAAGGTAAGACCATTTGTTTTCAAATCGCCCGATTAAAAAAAAATAGGAATGTGAACAAAACATTCGGTACTGGTTTTTGGTGCATGTTTGTTTCGTGCGCAAGTCTACTGCAGTGTATGCCTAAATATTTTGTGCCACAAGAAAATTAGTTTTTGTTTGCACTTCTGTTTTCGTGTGCATTATGGTCTGGAGATCACACATGTGGTGCCGTGTGCATATCTGGCTTCGTATGCATATCTAGTAGCTAATCCCAGCTGGACGTAATGAAGGTTTTTAATGAAATGATTTCCCTTTCTTCATTTTATGCAAATGCATTTATATATCCTCAAAACTATACCTTCCTCATTCCTACTCTACTCGCACGATTAAAATTAATGTAGATTCCCGGACGGGTAGTAAGACGCGGATAAAAGTAAGAAGTTATATTTTTCTTTCCATGCGGGGTAAATCAACGATCTGGAATAGAAGTGTTGCGCTTGTCCTATAATCCATATTATGAAAGGTGTTTGTTACTATTCATTCTAAGTAAAACATTTACACAGCATTTCAGAACACGTTCACCGTATTAACAAAATAAATAATAACACACTTCAAATTAAACATCAAATATTGTGTTTTTTTTTTCGTTTGCTTCTCCCATTCGTATGAGAGCAATAATTGGGGATCACGTGACTGTGTTTGTTACTGTCGGGTATCGGGCAGCCATTAGTTACACAGTTATTAGAAATCAAGTGTGACTATCGCTCTGTTTGCTGTGAATATTTCGTGCGATGTGCTAAAATTGATTTTTACTTGCTCACCATCTTACCAACAGTCCACATACTTACAATAATTGGTTGAAGATGATGGAGGTAGAATTTATAGAGGAGTGTGGTCATATGGAAGGGGAAAGTGAGACTTTTTTTAAAAGAAAAAACACCTCTTAAAAATCCAACTTGGATTCGAATCAAAGGCGTGCGTAGGGTGTGGCTGATGGAGGCGCCAGCTAGCTAAAGGGGACGGGATCTACGTGTGTACCC
>CABFWO010002371.1:56200-72293 GCA_902155825.1 Timema genevievae
GGGGGGGGGGGCAGGAGGGGTAGTATATCCAACTTAGAGTCAAGGGCCGATGTCCCCCTCTCCAGCAAACCAGACTAGATGAGATTGGTGCCTTATCCCAGGTACTCAGGGATGCGGTAAACTAGACTAATGTGGATATTTAAATAAAAAGCTACTCACTTGGTTTAGCATCTGAGAATGCAACTGCCAACACAACAAAAAGCGCGATAATACCTCTCATTTCTTCTGGTATGAATAAACAATATATTATATAAGTTCTAATAACAAAAAAGATGATCTATCACTTTAGCGTCACTCAACTCTGAAACACAGCAATGAACTAAGCGCGCGACTCCGACTACTCCCAGATATAAAGCTAAATAAACTAGCGCTCTCGCGCCAACTAAAGCCAATCACAGCGTGTGATCTCTTCTGACGTCACAGCGACGCAACCAATCCCACAAGTCCATCTCTTTCATTCGAATCGTTCGAGGTGACTCAAACTCAAAGCAAAGTATTTCGCGCTGTGGCTGGATTTCTCTCTCTCTCTTTCTTTTCCAAGAACGCCACGTTTTCGGTCCCCGTCGATGGTGTATTTTTATATCTCTGACGAAAAGGTTGTTTACTAATTGACATATTCATCCGTGACGGTATATTCATCTTCCTTTTTTGTACCATCAACTTCTGAGTCTTGTTTTTGCGTGTGTAATAAATACGGAGAATTCGCTTGAGGCGAATGCGTTCACTCTGGTTTGTCATTCCATTTTGTTATGTGATTGGCGTGACCTTTTTTATGACTATTTTAAGTCAACAGATATGAACTTCTTTTTTATGTCCACTATGTCTAGACACCCGTACTGCTGATCACGCCATTGACGGGGATGTTGAGGTTCGAATTCCACCTGGGGGTTTTAAGTTTGTTTGTTTTCCTAGACTGTTTCCCTTTCAACGGTCACACAGATTCGGGTTTATATCCTAATAATGGTACCTTTTCCATCCCTAACCATATCGTATAGATATGTGGATAGTCAGGCCGGATTGTGAAAATCGGAAAAAAAAAATAATAAAAAAAATCGATACATTTAAATCTAAAATATATCAATGCACGCCTATACAATTTTGCAACCGTCTCATTTTATTAAGTGGTTAAATCTTTTCCACCTAAACGTTTTTAAAATTACACAATGCATCCGTAAATTTAATTGTTTTGTAAATCTTTCTCAAGTCCATTAAATTTTTAAGAAAAATTGAATAAGCCAATTGGTCTTCATACACTATTGAAAGAAATCTGAAATAAAATAGCAAGAACATATTATTCGACATCAGGTTTGCCGTGGGCCAAAACATTATTAAAATATTTGCTATGACTCTGAACTTTGAAGTGTGTAATAGAAATATTATATTGTCCAACTCCTTAGCTCATTCAGTGGCCCCTCAATCTGCTGAGTCAAAGGTTCCGTGTTTGATCCCTAGCACCCCTGTCACAATGACAAATTAACAGTCAATGAATTGGGTGCTGTGCTGGTTCTATTGTTTGTGTTTTTAGCACTGCGTCTAATTACCCGTTCGAGTAAAACGCTTATCTACTAATTACACTAATGATATAAGGGATTAGGGAGGTTATTATTTATAGGAAGTGTAACCGCATTTGCGTGGATGTAGAGTCGAAAACTATTTTGTGAAAATCACCCTCAGTACACCAGACCAAGATTCGAACTACGATCTCCCAGTCATCGGCAGTCTAGTCTACTGCGAGAGTTGCGCGTTAGACCATACGGCCACCGAAGCGGGTGTGTTCTAATGTTAAGTTCGTTTGTAAGTCATGTTCAGGAAATGCACATTACATAAACATTGTAGTAACAACAATAATAAACTATTATTAAATACCACCTTTACGTGACATTTAGCCAATTAACTACACATTGCACAATATAATCATATTTATGTTTTTTATTGGCTATATTTTCAAATTGGGAGTTTAGAAATTAAAAGTTCATCTCGGAGGCTGGAAGTGATGTGTTTAAATTCAGCAAGGCCGTGATATTGTTAACAACTAATGCTCGATATTATATCAGATACTTATATCAGATACTTATATAATTATGAGTAAAGAATGATGACTCCTGGATAGCTCAGTTGTAAGAGCCTTGACATACCAGTTAAAGATCCAAAGCTCGATTCCCGTGTCCAGGTGTCATTTTTCATTTAAAATTATATGCCGTAAATTAATTTTGCTTGGATTGAATAAACTTGAGGTTTGGGAACACATCATGAATTAAATTCCAGTTTAATAGCCTTCCAAACATGAGGTTTGGTAAGACTTTCTGTGAGGGTTATTTAAATTTAAATGTATTTTCTCAAAAGCTAATCATTTCAGATAATGACCTGTATCGATGGGAAAATGGACTAAGGAAGCAGTCTTGACTACTTTGGATTTATGACGGGGTTCGAATTCTGCCCAAGTGTAGTGAAGTGAATTTTCCTGAATGAATTACCAGTCTCCTTCTAAGCAAATACGAGTACAATTCCTCCAAATTCATTTTTTCTCATTCCTAGCCCCATCAGTCTGAATATGCGCATAGCCCGAAGGGGTGGTAAATAATACGCGGAACACGTAATTTTGGATGATGTTTATTCGTTGACTAATTTTGACTTCAACTTCGAGCATTTGCCTCAGCATTGGCACACCCATAAGGGGTAAGGGGGCAAGGGGGCGCACCCCTCCCCTCACAATGATCGTACATAATTTTAATAAGAGCTTAAAACATATGAAGTAAGACTAAAATGTAAAGCATTGTGAATATGTCGAATGCATAGGCTAAATTTTAAGACTCACTTTACGACCTTATACTCAAAAGTAAGATAGCACTATAAATTAAAAGTGTCTTTAAGATTCCAGATTAGAAAAGTCCATAACTAATAGTATCAATACATTAATATTAACACTTTCTTCCAGCTGTTGACCTTGAGTAAGCACGATTGTTAAGTTTTCCGGTAGACCGCTGAAGTGGCTGAATGTTCTAACTACGGAGTGCGGTGTCACCCAAGTTTTACATTGACCTGTTGACAGGGAGATTGGGGCTCGATTCCCAGTCGGGTCTACTGTGGGTGGCTTTTCCTTAGTGATTTACCACTCTCCTTCCACGTAAAGATTACCTATAAAATATTATTATTATTATTATTATTAGCACCGCGTCTTACTACCCATTCGGGTTATACGCACTTACGCTAATGTGCAATGGTAGGGTGATTGTGAGATGAAATGGAGGACCTACAGTTTAACGTGGGATCCGAACTACGGTAGAGGCCTGGCATTCCTCACATTCACAAGTTGTGATTAATACACGTCTTGTCAGAGGTGAAGGAGGGGTTTGGCAATCAGATAAATTTGTGCCGAAAACCTATAAAATACTTACTTCATAATCCCTATACCATTAGAGTAATTATCATAATTTGAACAGGTAGTAAGACACGGTGATTTGTTTTACCAATAACCCCTACTGTGAGGTGTGGAGGCCATTCACACCCGTTGAGAACCAAGCATTTTAACTTGCAGTTTATAGTTTGGCTACCCCTGGCTCAGATATAAATACAATATTTGAGCACGAATTGACGTTATATTTAGATAATAATTAAGAGTCGCTAGCTCCACGTCTGAGGAATGTGACTTTCCCTAGTTTCGTGACCACGATATAAACATAAAATGGTATCTAGGCCTGAGAACTATTTAGCCAGATCAGATTTTCCATTTGAATATCCTGCACAACTTTCTTATAATAAAATACTATAGAGTGCACATCATGGAAACAAGTATATTAAAATCAGTGGTTAGTTGAAGGGGGGGTAGGGTGGGTGGGAAAATATATTATCTCTAGATTATAATAGCTAGTACAACATTCGGATTTGGTTTTCGTTCTCATTGTTTGGAGAAATGATGCTGATATAGCTACGATAAGAACATGTTATGAAGAACACTGAGAGCTACAAAAGTTATTAAAACTATCTTCATGTATTTATACGTAAATTCATGTAATCTGGAACTGTCACTTTTGATTGATATTATCAATATCTATACAATAATAGTAATAATAATATTAATAATAATAATTATTATTAATTCAAAATGTTACCAATGTTGAGACAAAAAATGTATTTTGTTAAAGGTTCGTTTTACTGTGTTATTATATTTTTCCCTTCGTTCGTTATAAATTACTAATCCATGTCATGGAACTCATCAGCAACATAAAAATAGCCTTTAAGATAAAATAGCTATAATGAAACTAGCATTTATAAAAGCTTACTAGATTGATCTTTGAGATATTAAAATTGATATCACCTGTTAAAAGAAAGAGCCAGCTGTATAACGCAGCGTTTTTAGAAATGTGCTTCGAGCTTTTCTTGGGCTCCGCCATCGTTATCTCAGGCTCCACGAGGAAAGCTTAGAATTATTCTTTATTTGTTTATCATAATATAAAATAGCATCAGTAATAAGTATTGAGAAATTTTCAAATCGTAATAAAGGACATCTGCCTGAATTAACGAATTGTATAGAGAAAAAAAAATGTATAGAAATTTCAACAATTTGTTCTTTAAAAACAAAATTTCAGAGGGAAATAAATTACATATTTTGAATTGATGTTTGAAAATGAGGTGGCCCAATGGCTAAATAATTTTATAGTAAGGGAAATTTATAAAACTAAAGAAAAGGGGAAAATAAACTAATAAGAGTAAATTGGATGAAGAAAGCTCATCTAGGGAAAGAGGAAAAATGTGGGAAGAATCCAATGCACAAAACTGTCACCTTTATACATTGTATTCCTCCCACATTTTTCCTCTTTCCCTAGGTGGGTTTTCTTCATCAAATTTACTCTTATTAGTTTATTTTCCCTTTTCCTCGAGTTTTTATCAATTTCCATTATTATAAAAATATTTTGGATTGAAATATCCATAGAATACCCTGAAATAAGGTATCAATTATTTTTATGCCTCTCGCAAAAATATATTTTTGTGAGTAAATCTTTTTATTACTGGTCCAAAGATTACAATTATAGAAGGTGATTTGTACTCGCAGGTGACATCCATAACTCCAAATAATGAAGCGCTTTGTGATCAAAAGAAAGCCCACGCGAGCCACCAATATGGACTACATACACTGATTTAAATTTTGAATTTTGCAAATGGAACATTTTGTGCAAGTCACCTAATGTTAAATATACTTTTGCTTTGAATATTTATTTAAGTACAGTAGAGTCTCAATAATCCGATCCAAACGGGACCGACAGACGGTCGGATTACCGAAATGTCGGTTAATACGGAAACAGATGAAGGAAGAGGGAGAAAGTCAGAGAAACAAATCTAAATTACCGTGAATAGAAGTGAAGAATAGGTAAGAAATAAGGTTGGTTAGTAGTTTTTATTTTAAAGTAGGAATACAGTACTGTAATGCAATGAATTACATAACTTTTAATTTATGTAAACAAAACTTCGGATTTAAAATTACTGTAGGATGTACCTGTACCCATTTTTTAAAATATATTACTGTATATTTATGCAAAGTGGCAGACAAAGCAACAATGGGAGTAGAAACAATATAATGGATGCGCGCGCAGCACAGTAGTGTGTGACTCCCTCGCGAACATAGAAACAATGGTAGTAGGAAAATAATACGCATGCGCATACTGCACAACAAACGTAAATTGCACGTCATGAGGATATATCGGATTAAACGGGGTGTCAGATAACCGAAGGTCGGATTATAGAGACTCTACTGTATTAAGTTCTAAAATACTTGTAAAATTTAACCGTCGTTATTTAATGTTATTAATGTTAGTGTAAAAAATTGTATGAGGGCTCTAGTAGGAAATTCTTCTGTTGCAAGGGTATCTTTGATCTAAAAGGTTTGTTAGCCCCTGGTAATAATGCATGGCTTGACTCCTGATTACAAGATTATTTATATTAAACGTGCGCGCGCCGTATTTTATACTAATTTCATAGTGTTGTGTCACAGAACATGGAGCTCCTAACAATAACGAAGCACCAGAAATCTGCTTATCAATGCAAGCTGCCGGGCAGAGTGACCTTGTGGAGCTAGTAGTGGATTTTGTACCCTTAAAACAAACCGAATAGTCGTTCGAGAAATGTGCAACAGGTTATGTTTGATGGAGCAAACCAATATATCCGTTCATTCAAGGTTGTTGTGTGCCAACATTCAAGTGGATGTGGAAAAAACTTGATGAATAATCTGTAATAATAATAATAATAATAATAATAATAATAATAATAATAATAATAATAATAATAATAATAATACTAGTAGTAATAATAATAGGCATATTAATAATAATTATTGTTGTTATAGTAAACACGACACATTGATGGGCACAAGGACTAAACACCGAGCTCGTCTAGTCTAGTTCTATGGTGACGGGGAGTTCAGGGTTTGAATCCTGGCTGAGTGTACTGAGAGAGTATTTTCTTATAGGTTTCTCACTTTACCTCCACAGAAATTAGATTACATCGAGTCTTAATTCAACCTTCCTAATCCTTACCCTATGAGCGTAATCAAAATACAAATATTCCGAACGAGTAGTCGAATGCGTTGCAAAGAACGAATATTAAAAATAAAGTATTGTGATGCTATCTCCCAGCTATAAAGGGGTGCCTCAGTGGGTGCGCCTGGACATCTGGACATGTTGAGCTGATGAACTGTCTATTTATGGAAGGTTAGTTCAGTGTGACGTCATAGCCACGCTCTCTCAGATACAAACAGAATTTCAAGATTTGGGTACAGTTATGAGAAGTCCTTTTCTACTCGAGCTGTCAATGTGGTGCGGATAAATGAAAGTAAATTTTTTTGTTTTCCTAAGATACGACACCAAACATCTCTATTTTTTTTAGCACCGCGTCTTACTACCTGTTCGGGCTGCATGCTAAAGTCTCTATTACATCTCAAGAATAGTTGTTCATTGAATATCTGTAAACCCGCATCGATGGTTACATGGTATAAGTCATGGGTTAACCAACCTTTTACATCGAAGGAGCCCTTGCACCAGAAAATGTACATACTGGAGCCCTCATAAAACTTTTCACACAAATATTATGAACATTAAATAACAACTGTTAGATTTTACAAATATAAAAGTATAAAACAAACGTAAAACCCCACATGTTCTGGCTAATCTTTTGGTATATGTCATTTATTCAGATTTAAAAAAATTGTCAATACTTACTAATGCTATTTTATATTGTGAAAATAAAAAAAAATCTAAAATTGCCTCATGGAACCTAAGATAACTATGGGCTCCACGAAGCACAAAAAGCTAGTATATGGCGTTACTCTAGCAATAAATAGAATTGCCGTTGGCGAGAAAACTGGGGTTCTAGTCCCTCTCGAGTGTTCTGAGGGTTGTTTTTCCTAAATGTTTCGCCATTTTCCTTTCACCTGTGGTACGAAGACCACAGCTTGAAAACTATTTGCCTAGAGCAGGCGTGTCAAACTCGTTTGACTATAGGACCTAAAATGAATATTCTAAATAACGAGGGGGCTGAATTTCATAAAGTACAATATTGTCACCATCTTAAATGGGAAAATCTCAAATTTAAAATCCTTATTTTAACAAAAATAAAATTGAGATTACATAAAATGTTAAAAATTAGTCTATTTTTTTAAACAAAAAATTAGAAAATATCTTTATATTTGCATCAAGTATGTAAGTGGCTTTAGATATCTTTTTGAGATCACGTTCAAAATAGATGACAAATGCGTATCGGTGAATATGATCACTTGTGTGTTTGTTCCTTTTTATGAGCGAAAACACACCTTATGTGCTGACAAATATTGTATATTGCGCTTATAAAGTTAGAACATTTAATTCACACTTTTATAAAACTGACAAGCTATTTGTAGGGTTATAGTTATATAAGAACCAATTATTTAAATGTGAGTACAATAAATGGAATTTTGTAAACGTTGTACCGAACAATTGACCACATTTTGGCAGAGTCCAAAATTAATACTTGCAAGGCAACCTAGCTTCTGCGCCCACGTGACGCCATCTGTTTACTCGCACTTGTTTAGCCGCCATTATTTAACAAACAATGAGTGTTGTAGCTACTATCCAGTTTGTAGAGGTAGCAGCAGGGTCAATATTCATGCGCGCGCCAGTAAAAACAGTACCAAACTTGCGTTTTATGCATAAAAATATATTTATCCAACAGATAACTATCCGGCAAATGGATTCAATTCATAATACGCGTACAATATTAAAGTTGCTGATAGCCTTTATCTGTTAGCTAACTTTAACCTCCCGATATCAATATTTATCCGGTAGTCATAAGACCGGTCCTAAATCTGCAAATAAGTTAATAGACCATGAACAGTATTTTATAACTAAAACTGCAAAATAAATACATTTTATTTCTCCAGGCCTAGCTCAATCTACTTATCACCCAAGATATAACGCTTTGTTAACTCACTACCTTCTGAATGGTTTGTTACAGTTTGAAATGGTGCGTATACGAGATAGGAAAACTCATATCGAAATAGTCTCCGAGAATGAGATGAGATAATTACGGCAAAGGTCGTTATGATGGAAAAACAACCATTAAGAGAAGTTGCCAGAACATTCAACATTCCAAAAAGTACTCTCCAGTGTTATGTTGAAAGGTGTAAGGAAGTAAATATGAAATGGGATGAAAATACAGAAGGTAAAGTTGCTTTATTTTCACCGAACTACAATGTTCGAAAAATATTTATCTTAGAAGAAGAACAACCTACATTAGCTTATCTATAACATGTTTCAAAGCTACTTCATGGTCTCCCTTACAAAAAAGCAAGGAAACTTGCATATCAGTATGCAGCTATATTAAACATAACAATACCTGACTCTTGGAAAAAGAACGAATGCACAGGTGAAGAATGGCTATTGTCTTTTATAAAACGTGGAACCAATGTCTCGCAAAGAAAACACAAAGCTACTCTTTTGGCCCAAGCGATAGGATTTAAGATGGAAGTGTAGGAACGTGATTAAAGGCCAGTGTTTTTGCTGTTTTTATAACAAAACTTTTTTTGGCCAAAATAAATAAATTATTGCTTCAGTAGTAACATATAGTTTAATTTTTTTCACGTGGTGATATTAATAAATCTTGAATATCGTCAAAAGCATAGTGGTATTAGATGAGAAACTTAAAAAAAAAATTGTCATTAAATTCCAGGACACCCTTGACACATATTGAAGAAATCTTGAGGTCACCATGTAAAGAAACCGGTCCCATGGTGTAATGGTCAGTGAACTTGGCTACTAGCCTAGGCGTACCGGGTTCTATTCGCTGGCGCCTTTGGTATTTTTCCCCAAAGGTGAATTACCTTAAAGACCGCCAGAGTTTGGTTATTTAGGCTTAAGTTAGGTTTAAGTGTTTCCACTGGTTCTACACCCTCATATTCACTACTACCATCACCTTATCTCATCGGGACATGGAAAGAGCCTCCACGGAAAGGATGTACGATCAATACATTCGGGCGTCCCCTGTGCAATGGTACAATAGTACTGACTAATCTTTTCACAAACTGGGCTACGCATGATGTAAACGAGACGCGCAATTGTATTACTATCATGTAAAGAAAATTAAACTCTACTATGTCTGTGCTAAATCCATATTTGATTTCTTTTGACAAAAAAAGTTTTGCTATAAAAATTGCAAAAAAAGAAAAAAAAAGAAGAAGAAGCATTTCTCGTGTCGTTTACATCCCCACATTAACACACCTATTTGGATGCAATTTTACAGCCAATTAAGTCAACTTTATGAAAAGTACAAATTTAGTCCAGAAACTAAACACAATTTGGACGGAAATGGTATAACGACGCTACAAGAATCTAGGAAGGCTATGACGGCTAAAGGGCAGCGCACACTTTGCAGGATCATGAGTGAGTTTATGTCTAAAAATGGATGAAGAAAAGCTAATTTTAATAATGGGAGTATGGCTTTACGTGATATGGACAGAATAGTTTCGCACAGTTCATTGATACATTTAAACCCCTCCAAAGCACTAGATTTTTCCACGACTTACCAGCCAACATTGCACGCTTTTGTTTCTTCTTTATGGCAACTACCACAGCATACATGTCTACAATAGCTGAAGTTTATTCATAACTAAAGGTGTCCATGGCTGCTACTGATCTGGAGCCAAGATGGTAGAGCTGAGTAAAACAATACAACTACAGGCCGAGCTGATCCGATACAACGTGGGGAGGTATGCGACAATCAGGCCGCCAGGTGCACACTAACTTGTCCGTATCGTTTAGGCTTGTATCGCTCCGCATCGGCACAGCAAATATTCTCTATTATAACTTTTCCATGTTTTCCTCCATTTTATTTAAAAATAAAGAAGGTAGAATAGTCGCACGAGGACTTAAATTATTGGGTATTTTAAGAAGAATGCATTGGATAAGATAACTTTATTAATATATAATTTTTAAGATGTCTAAAATATTAAATCTGAAAGGGCATCCCACACTTCATGAAATAGGCTCGCTGCGGCCCACATCAGACGGCAAATTATTACAAGGAAATAATATTTTTCATTGCAGTGCGTGCCAATGCGAGACGGTTAAAATAATGTGCGATCACATCCCGGCTCGCATCGCACCGGCTGCTGGACGTCTGTTGTGTTCGTGTGTGTGTGTGTGTGTGTTACCCCTCGATCACACATGTTGGTCAATCTTATCAAAAACATAATGGCTGGTCAGTCTCATAAAATGTATATAGAAACTAGCAGACCCGACAGACGTTGTCCTGCCCGAACGTTGGCTTTTTGTTTGGGTGGCATAATTGATTTCGATAATAAAACAAATACTATGTGATCATCATAATTACAAATTCACAATGAACTCCAATTAGTGAGTTACACAAATATTACAAATTCAGTGTTTGTCAAGACAACATACAAAATAAAACATCTTTTCATTTTTGGCATTTCACCCACAACTCCACAAATATCAGATGTATCGAACAACAAACATAACTATGAATTATTCTCAGAAGTTCAATTATTCATGAACTTTTCAGAAGGTTTTAACGGTCAATTATTGATGAACTTATGATTTTTTTAACGGTCAATTATTAATATTATATTCATTATTATGAATATTAGGGTTGCGGGTAAAATTTTGGGGTTACATGTTTTGATATGCAAAAAATCTAAAAAAAACCCCCCAAAAATTCCCTAAAAAATAAAAAAATCCTAGAACTCAATTGCAGCGCCACCTACCGGGTCCAATTGTGAATCCAAACCATCCACGGACCCACTCAAACACACACAAAATTTCATCAAAATCGGTCCAGCCGTTTAGGAGGAGTTCAGTGACATACACACGTACAGAAGAATTATATATATTAAGATAAAGCAAATAATAGGTGTGAATAATTTTCTGTACTATGAGATAAATAAAATATGTCTGTATTATTTCGCAGATGTCTTTCCCACATCAAGTTGCTATGCGCTTATTAATTAAATATTATACTCAAACTTGAAATAAAACAATCATGTCTATCACTTATGGACTTTTTATCATATGAGGAAGTAAGTATTGAGTAATTTATTACAATATATTATCTATGGCATTATAAATTATTTGAAAGATTTTGGCATGTGTGTATACAAGTATCTCAATGATGTTTTCCGTACTTCTTCCATTTTATAATAAGAAATAATTAAGGGAAACTATGCAAAATGTATTTAGACAAATGGTACAATACAATCGTACAAACGTTCTCATCTTGTGTATTATAGCTTCAAATAATTTTTTTAAAATAGGCTTTCAGTCAACTACCCTTGATATGTTTTCCTCATAAAAACTAACTCATTAACTTGTTAATCGCAATAAACACTCTTTATATATATATAAAGAGTGTTTTATATATATATATATATACACACATTTTAAACAAAATTATTCAAATATTTTTAGCATATTTCAGATTTTCCTAAATAAGTTATTTGTGAACCAATCCAACATTATTTTTAATTTATAAAAATAAGAATATTTTCTAATTTATCATAAAAAAATCTATTCCCAGATGACCATTTTAATCTTTAAGGTCAAGTTAGAACTACCTTTGAATTAATTTATTTAAAAAATAGGGATACATTATTTTGTTCATGAAAAATATTTGCCCGATAGCAATTTTGAGCATAATCGTTAGAGCTATTTTCAAAATAATTCAAATTTCACAAAAGTCGGTCATCAGTGAATACTATAAAAATATATGTTTTTAATATAAAACTCAATATATATAATTATTAGTAATTTTAAAAATTCAACAGATATCCATTTTGAACCAAATCCTTAAAGCCATTTTCTAAAATATATATATTTTTTAAAACAAGCATCAATAAACTACCCTTAAGCGAATGTCCCCCCTAAAAAATAAGTGTACAACTTAATTTGTCATGTAAAATACTCCCTAGATACACATTTAAAACAAAATCGTTGAAGTAATTTTAATAATATTTAGAATTTTCTAAAATCACTATTAGTATACTACCCTTTAACGAGTTTTACCCAAAACTAAGTGTTCACTTTTATTTGTTTGCTAAACCACTCCTTAAATATCAATTTTAAACAAAATAGTTAGCGGCATTTTCGAAAAATTTGGAATAAAATAAAATATCACTCATTTGTAAACTATTCTTAATATGTGAATTAGGGTCGAAATCAACTAAATTTCCCAAGACCTAGCCCTAGAAAATTTAAATATCAAGTTTGAACCAGGCGTATAACCCGAATGGGTAGTAATACTTGGTGCTAAAATAAGTTTGAACCAAATCTATGAAGCCTTTTTGTATCCACGGCCAGGGAGGGATAGATATCCAGATATAATTTAGAATCCACTGTTTTGTGTTCGGGCACACATTAAATCATAATTTAGAGCTTTAAAATTTTCACGATTGCAATACTTATAATTGATATAAGTACATTTTTTTTTCAAAAATCAGTCATCAATAAACTACTATTAAATGAATGTTTATGTGAAAAACAAATACATACTATCATTTATATTTTACAAAGCTTACCAGATAGGCTTACCCATTTTTAACCAAATTGTTAAAGCCACTTTTAAAATATTTCAAATTCTTTGAAAAATCAATTATCAGTAAACTAAACTTAAACACATTTTAACCAAAAAACAAGTATACGATGTAATTCGGCACGTCAAACACTCCCAAGATACCCATTTGGAACTAAATTGTTAGAGCCATTTTAAAAATGGTTCGAATTTTTGAAAAGTCAGTCAACAGTAAATTACCCTTAAGCGAATGTTTACACCCAAAACTAGAATAAAGTGTTATTCGCTATGTCAAATACTCTCCATACACGCATTTGTAGCTAACTAAATCATAAAGCCATTTTTAAAATTATTCAAATTTTTGAAAAATAACTCCTCAGTAAATAACCCTAAAACGAGTTGCTACCCAACAAACAACTATACATTGCAACTGGCCATGTCAAACATCCCCAAGTTACTATTTTGGAACCGAATAGTTAAATCCATTTTTAAAATATTTCAAGCTGTTAACAAAACAATTAACTACCCATATACGAATTTTTACCCCCCAAACAAGTATACAGTGTTATTTGTCATACCACACAATATACAGATATACATTTTAAGCAAAATAATTGAAGCAATTTTCAAAATATTTATAAGTTTGAAAAATTTCCCATCAGTAAGCTACCCTTCAACGACATTTTACCTAAACGGTGCTATTTTTCATCTCAAACAAATCCTAGCTATGCAATATTTAACAAAATCATTAAATACATTTTCGAAAAATTTGCAATTCAGTAAAATCACTCATCAGTAAGCTACCCTTAATTTGAGAGCTAAGGTCAAAATAAAAATAAATCCCAAGATATTCCATCAAATCTGATTGTCTTTGATTTCCTTCCTTCTACCTCGCAACTGCTGCAGCTTACACAAAGGCAACAACCATAATGTCCTCCTCACTAGATACATCCATTGCTGCTATTGGTCCACTAGAGCAGAGGAGGTACAGCTGGGCAAGGCAATCAACTCAGAAAGGAGCCGATCCGATCCGATGCGGACAAGTATACGTCTACATAATAAAAGAAACCCCGAGCCGATCCGATGCGATACGCACAAGTGTGCGCCTCTTGGACAGGCTGGCCAGACAACTTCCGCAGAGCGGGGAGGACTTTAAAAACACGGTTTGTGGAGTTATAAACGCACTGGGAAATGCTGTGCCTCCTTTATATAGCCTATATTTCCACGAATCAAATTCAAAGATACCATGCTTATTCGTGCAGCCCCTGGATCAATTGTTTCAGCAACAGTAAGTGACTGGATGAATAATGAAATATTTATTTCAGTGTTGAAAGACTTGATAAAATTTACAAAACCATCAAAATAAAACCAAATACTTGTAATCATGGATAGACATGATACATCACAGTTGATACCATAAGCAGGCTAAAAATAATTGAATAGCCCCATTCACTATCCCACAACATTGCAGCCACCATCAACAAAGTCTAGTTTTTAAACATTAATGCGATTCGAAAGTTTATATTATGGTTAAGTCAAAAACCTATTTAAAAAAGTTAATTATTCAAATATTTTACTTTTAGGTTCGAATGTCAAATTTAATTCTATTAGATCTGAATATATGATCTATTTGGATTTGAAATTCCGAACGCAATACGAATCTTTCAAATATTTAGATTCAGAATTTTTGAATAGAATATGAATCCTAACAAGACTCATTATTAGGATTCGAAATTTCTAATCTTTTATAGGACACATAGTTAACAATCTAGGTGAAATATTTACAAGCAATGCATAATTTAATTCAAACAAGAATCACCCACATCGGTGGACACGCAGACTACACGTCAAACTCATCTAGTCTGTTGAATAAGGAATGAATAGAATATTAAGTTTGGATTGATTGAATCTACAAATTAACTGGGTAAAATATTAGGAAAAATAGTTGAATGTTATGTTTATTTATAATATTTTACCCAGTTAAATTGTCAAATCAATTATTCCAAACTTACTTCTATTAGTCTATTAATTCCTTATACAATATTATAACTCTATTTACTATTTTAGTCTAGAATGTTTCCTAAACTGTTCCTCTACTTACCCGCCTCGGTGGCGTAGTTGGCTAATGCGCTAGTCATGTTGAGCTCGACCGTCAAGGTCGGGGAGATCGAGGTTCAAATCTTGGTCGGGTGAATTGAAGGTGATTTTTCCTAAATGGTTTTCCACCCTCCACGCAAATGCGGGTTCACTTCCTCTAAATTCAACCTTCCCAATTCCTAATCCATTAGCGTAATTAGTACTTAAGCGTATAACCCAAACAGGTAGTAAGACGCGGTGCTAAATATTATTATTATTATTTTTCCTCTAGTTTTTTTTGCAGGTGACGGTGAGGCCGGGGTAAATGGTAGATGTCATACTCACCTAGTTTTTGTCAAAGTTGGCCCTAATTGCCAAATAATTGAACTTATAACTAGTGAAAGTAAAATTATCTTTTTATATCATTGTATTGTAAAATACTGTTTTTTTCTATTATTTTACACCCAAATATAAATTTCCATTGGAAAAAAATATTGGTGCCAGCTACACACTTCTAGATTCTTGAATGCGGGCTAGGTTGTGGTGGGATCAATTATTAAAATAAAATTTTAATCTATTAAGGCTCTTGATATTTTAACTAAAAACATTAAACACATATTTAAAATATAAACATGTGAATGTGTTTATTGAACTTGATGAAAGTATGTATTTAGTAATTTGATTGCACAAAGCATTATACTGTCCCATTGGGGCGAAAATAATAATAATAATAATAATAATAATAATAATAATAATAATAATAATAATAATAATAATAATAAAGATTTGCGTGAACCAAATTAAAAATCATACGGATCTAAAGTCTATAAAGATACGAATCTTTAGGAGTAGCCTATATAGACGGGGCTTTATAACAACTTAGGGTGTATGTGTAATAGTCTGATAATGGTCTATAGAGGCCAGGGATGGACCCAGAATTTTCGTAAGAGGGCGGGAAGAAGGGGGGGGGGGG
>CABFWO010002371.1:79348-102054 GCA_902155825.1 Timema genevievae
ACACACACACACACACACACACACACACACACACACACACACACACACACACACACACACACACACACACACAGAGGCTTTATATTTAACTCCCATGATATTATATTGCATAATATAGGAGGATTCTGGTAGGAATAACAGGATTTAACAGTTACTAAATAAAACACTTGATACATTCATACTTCCACTCACGTGATCTGCAACTGCCACTTTTGATAGATATGATCAATACCTTAAAAATAATCTTCATAATATAGTAAAATGTTAATAATGTTGACCACAAACATATATGTTGGTATTTTCTAAACTGTTATTCCTACGAAAATTGGACTATAGTTTAAATGGCTAATGTCTATTACCAGCTGTAACCGCCCTCATGTCGAATTAGAGGTCGTTTAAGTAGCTTAACTAACTCATTAAAACGTGTGGATAAAACTAATATTATTGATTGTAATTGATAAATATTTTCGACCTTTCAGGCATTATCTGACTTGAGAAAGATAACTTCAACGAGGATAGCACCTAGAATAGATAAAACTTGTCAGTCATGAGGGTTTCTCAGTTTACACAATTACGGTCTGACATGGGTTTACAAATTAAACAGTTTTCAATTTGACTTGACCACGTCATATTACCCGAAGGGATGAGGAAAATGAGTTCAAAGAAAATGTGTCCACATTTTTTTGGTGTATGGGTATCCAATAAGAAAACCCCCACCTGAGTACATTATCCTGGATTCAAACCCTGACATTAACGTAATCAGTTATTCATTCTTTTGAGAGATTTATGCACCATACCATGCAACCACTGATGCGGGTCTTACTAGCTAGATTATTTGTATTACAGTGAATTGTTACAAAAAAGAAGGACTTCACCTCCCCTCCCCCCACCCACACATGTCTTTCTACCCGCCCGAACTATTGGCATTTTTATTACGCTAAAGAGTCAAGCTTGACAAAGAAAGAGCTTCTTTGAGAAGAAATAAATTGTACGGAACTCCGCACGAACTTTCTCACTCTATTGTTTAAAAATGGAGGTATTTACTCAAAATTCGTCTTCATTTATAAATTTGGACCAATAAAATATATTGATATTGGGTCCCCAAGGGTCAAACCTTCGTATTAAAATTTTGATTTCCGGTTAAAATTTTCGGCATTTTATTAGGGGATGCACATCTTATGGTTATCGCATTGCTATTTAATTTCTATTTTATCAATTTTAACCAATAAAATAGGTAAATGTTTACTATTGATTCTAAAATGAGAGAGATAGATCATTGCTGTATCAGGGGCGGATTCAGGAGAGGGACGTGGGGAGCACGCGCCCCCTTTAAATAAATTAAACCAATTACATCAATTTTAAAGTCACTACTAGTTTTATTGTCATGTAATACTCTCTCACTAACCAAATTTCATTTTTTTTATTGTTCTTGGTAATATTATTGAATGATTAATATCCGGTAATTATTATAAATACTTAAAACAATCACATTGCTTATTAAAATGGTAAAAATAGGCATTAATGAAACTACCCAAATTTAAGTTTCGTGCCTCTCACTTTGTTGTACAAACATTGTTTAGGTTTATATTTATTTTATCATTTTTACTATTACTATTTCAATGATTAATAATAAGTAAAGATATTTAAAATAATTTATTTTTAAATACAGTAACTTGCTTTAAGCAAAATCTGTGAGTAATACCACACACATAACGTGTTAGTATGGCTTAGTGGTAAAATTTCTATTTATAATTAGAAATAAGTAGCTATACTATAGAGTGGAGTTGAAGTTCGATTGTTCGAAATATGAATAATTCCATTTATTTTGTCTTGTTAATTGAATAGCTAAAAAACTATTTATATAATAACTGTTACAATGTTTAAACTTATTTCTCTCTTAATAATCACTATTTGTTGATATTTGCTTTAAATGAATTTTAATACTAATCGCCAATTTCGAGTTATAGGCCTACACTTCATTTGAGGATTATTCTCAAGCTTAGCGTTACACTGAAAAATAACTCAAAGATTTAATCTCAAATTTTAAAGTAGTCTTATGTCGAAATTTCTTGAGGCCCTTCCCCCCCAACCCGATCCCGATAGGAGCACCCACGGCACCCCCCACACCCCCTCACGAAAATCCTGGGTGCGCCCTTGTGCTGTACAAACATTTCCCTAAACCCAAGAGGTTTAAGGAAAAACAGCATCACCTTCTTGAGAGACTTACTTATTTGCTTATTCTGTGGCATTATAGAATTATTATGTTAAAACTTAAATAGTATCTCTTCACAACTAAAGCTCATAAAATCGTATTTATTTATTTGCCAAATCTCAGGAACTATTGGTTTTATAAAAATATATTTCAATTAAAAGTTTATTTTTAATAGTACTAAAATATTACAATGATAAGTTATTTGGTATCTCAAATAGTTGCAGAGATATAAAAATTTCCACTTCTGCAAAGTACCCTAAAAGTAGTTTTTATGAGAAAATGAACATGGCCATTTTGTTTATAATCTTGATCAACGCCTTGATACTAATTTTAATCAAAATATTTATAGTCAATTTTGATCAAATATAATTTTTATCTTTTCATCCTTTAGTAAACTGCTCTTAGTTTTAGGGTTAAAGACACACGGCATTGCAAAAACAACTTTTTAGGGTTCTGGGGGTCATGAAACATCGACAACCAGAAACATCTCGGGTTAGAATTTTTTTGACGGTCGCAATATTTTACCTTAAGTGTTCTAAAAGTTAATATATATATATATATATTTGCTTATAGCTTGTTTTATAAAAATATATTTAAAGTAAAAGATGTTCATTATAAATAGAGTTACATGTATGCAATGATGAGTAATTTCACATCATAAAGATAAGGAGATATAATTAAAAACTATAATTTATGCATCGGAACTCTTAAAGTCATTTTGACGAGAAATTGAGAGTAGCCATTTGGTTTGTAATATTAACCAAAGCTTGGAAATTAAACTTACTCAAAATCGTTTGATTCAATTTTAATAAAATCTGTTTTTTTCTCTTTCTGCCCTTTAAGAATCTACCCTTAATTTTAGGGTTGGATATCCAATTCCAAAAATCCCTCGGGGTAACCCTATGAAAATCCTAGATATCAAGTTTTAGCCCAATCGGTAAAACAGTTTAGACTCTAGCCCGAGGTACAGATGACAGATGGATGGACAGATAGACAGAATTACGAAAACAACTTTTTCGGTTTCGGGGGGATCATCAAAATCGTGATTTCGATTTTTTTGACGATAATAATATTTGCTTTACCTGTAAGGTATTAAAATGTCGACTTCCAGTTAAAATTTTCGACATTTTCTTAGGGGTTGCACATTTTATGGTTATCGCATTGCTATTAAATTCCTCATTTCTAAATTTTGACCTATAAAATAGGTAAATATTGACTATTGAGTCTAAAATGATAGAAATAGATCATTGCTGTACAAACATTTCCCCTAAGAAATAATAATAATAATAATATTTAGCATCGCGTCTTACTACCCGTTCGGGTTATACGCTTTCCCCTAAGAGGTTGAACGAAAGAGAACATACTCTTTTTAGAGACTTACTAAATTTCTTACTCTATGGTATTATTACGTTAAATTATTGCGTTAAAACTTTAGTATCTCTTTACAACTAAAGCTTACAAAATTATATTAATATATTTGCCAATATCTCGGAAACTATCGGTTTTATAAAAATATATTTCATATAATTTATTTTTATTTTTAATAGTACTACAATTTTGCAGGAATAAGTTATTTACTACCGCAAATAGTTGCGGAGATGCGGAAATTTCCGCTTTTGTAAAGTAACCTAAAAGTCATTTTCATGGGAAAATGAGAATAACCATTTTATTTACAATCATAATCAACGCCTAGATACTAATTTTAATCAAAATCGTTAAAGCCGATTTTGAGAAAATCGATTTTTTTCTCTTTTCATCCTTTATTAAACTACTCTTAATTTTAGGGTTAAACAGACACACAAATAGACATCATTACAAAAGTCTCTTTTTAGGGTTCGTTAGATTTTTTTTACGGTAGCAATACTTAACCTTTATTTTTCGAAAAGTTAAAATAGACCTATATATATTTGCGTATAGCTTGAAAGCTATTGGTTTTATAAAAATACAAGCTGTTACCCGTCGCGGCTTCGCCCGACAAAAAGTTTAAACATTAGTATTGTAAAATTAGTGTAAAATCAAAGGTTTGGAATAGCCCTATATATTATTTCAGGACATACTCTACCTACGTACCAAGTTTCATTCGAATTCGTTCAGCGGTTTTGGCGTGATTGAGTGACAAACATCCAAACACACAAACTTTCGCATTTATAATATTAGTAAGTTAAAATGTTTCAAATAAAAGATTTTTATTATAAATAGATAAATGATAATTTCATATCTCAAATAGTTTCGGAAATATGATAAAAAATTAGAATTTACGCACTAGACCGGAACCCCTAAATTCATTTTGCTGAAATATTGAGCGTAACCATTTTGTTTGGAATATTTACAAATGTTTCGAAATGAAATTTAATCAAAATAGTTTGAGCCGATTTTGAGAAAATCAATTTTTTCTCTTTTGACCTTTCAATAAACTACCCTTAATTTTATGGTTGGATATCCAATTCCACAAACCCTTAGGGGCAACCCTATGAAAACCCTAGATACCAAGTTTTAGCCTGATCGGTAAAATAGTTTAGGCTCTAGTCTGACAGACAGGTGGAAATTAAAAAAACACTTTTTTGGATTCGAGGGGTCATGAAACGTCGACACTCATCAAAATCTCGAGTTCGATTTTTTTTAACAATCACAATACTTTCTCTAACTGTAAGATAGCGAGAAAGTAAAAATTAAGTAGTCAGAAAAATAATAAGTAGTATCTATCCGATCTATCCGGTTTATTAAAAAAAATCAAAAAGGTTACTTGGTGGTCAAGAGGTAAGATGTCAAACTTCTGTGCTGGGGGTCCGGGTTTCAATCCTCGGTCCCGGCACAGATTTATTTGATTGCCAAACCCTTCCTTCACCTCTGACAAGACGTGTATTAATCACAACTTGTGAATGTGAGGAATGCCAGGCCTCCACCATGGTTCGGATTCCACGTTAAACTGTAGGTCCTCCATTTCATCTCACAATCACCCTACCATTACACATTAGCGTAAGTGCGTATAACCTGAACGGGTAGTAAGACGCGGTGCTAATAATAATAATTTTAAAAAATCACATATTTGACTACGTGTCGTTCAGTACTCAATTCAGTATTTAATTCACGTTTATAGTCGGTATGATCTTTGGAACTGTATTTCATTAGTCAAATTCTCACATCCGAGAGAGTATTATGATATTCATGTTCATAATGAATTTTCAAGGTATGTGATAAATCAATATCTGTATTTTGATCTAGTCATGCTCTTGGTTTTAAACATTAACTCCATGGTGTGAGTCCGAAAGTTAGCTATATTGACCGAGCGGCCACCACCGTTTGCGATGATAGTGCCAACATTTGTGGATAGAGGGTATCACGTGGTTAGCACAACAAGCTCTTTGGCCGTTAAAGTCATTTTTCTAAACCGGAGCAGCTATTTATTTATTCAAGTTGCTTCTCATTTGTCCTCACAACGCTGAGCTCAGTCCCGTCCCAAACCCACTGCTTCACAATTTTGAAAGCGCCGGGGATCGAACCCAAAATCTCTGGTTCTGTAGTCAGGAACTCTGACACTCTCTAGACCACGCGGGTGCTCGTAAATAATGACTAGCATAAATAAGTGGAACCGAGATATTATTACCCGCTTCGGTGACCGAATGCCATAAAGAGATACTTTCGCAATATACTAAGCTGCCTAAGACAAGGAGATCGCGTTCGATCCCGGTCGGGTGTACTGAGGGTGGTTTATTCTAAATGTTTTTCCACTTTTACCCCTTGCAAATTCTGGCACGCTTCCTCTAAATTCAACCAAACTAATCCCTAACAAATTAATGTAATTAATACATTGGTGAATACCCGAACGGTTAGAAAGACGTGGTGTTAAAAAAAAAGGAAATAATGTTTGATCTTGTACGCTAATTAAAAAACGATTCCATATATGATTAAATTAACCTGTTGAATGGTCAGTTTCAGGAACACACAAATGGCTTGGTTGGCAACATGGCACCTTTGGGCACCGCGTCGAGGATAGATAAGAACCTTTTCCAGTAGGTTTTCAATAATTTTCGACAAAATTATCATCAGTAATGGAAATATTTCCTAATTTTAATCAGCGGTGACAAATTTTCCTGCTTGTGGTCTATTAAGTAGGAGAGAGGGAGAGCTATGTTGGAGGAGGATTCACCAAGAGATTATTACATTATATGGTTGATTACATCAACTAGTGTGTTGGGGATGAGTGGGGGGAACAAAATTTGATGGCAAATACTAAATCCAAACAAATAATTACTTTTAGAGATGAAAATCTTCCGGAAAATTTTTAAGAGCCCTGAATCCCAGTGGAAGGAAATGTACTCATTAAGGTTTTATATTTTGTAACATTGACGTATCTGGTCCACAGTGGATCCAACCTCAGCATGTTTCTCCACTAAATACATCCATGCTCAGCAATTAAACGTCAAATTGAAATTAAGTACCATAATATATAGTTCCATGTTCATAGGAAGGGCCTTAACTGATATCTAGAAAAGCTAATAGAGTTACTTTAATGGATTTATACGTCATGTAGCGTTCGTTATCTGCACCAGTCCTGACACTTTTTTAATATATTTTATCAAAACGTATAAAACAACACTAATAAAATAGGAAAATATAATAAATTTGGGATGCAAAAAATATTTTTGAAATTTATAAAAGGCACTTTAAATTGGAGTGTATCACTGTTGGGGATGGTTTTACATATGTTAGCTATCACAATGTGACTACCATAATCTATTCACGATAATTTGGGTGCACTTTCTCTAATAAAAACTACCTCATCTCAAACCATTATATCAAGCCGTTTTTGTGCTTTGCGTAAAGTAACATATATATATATATAAACATATATATATATATATATAAATATATATAAACATATATATATATAAATATATATAAACATATATATATATATAAATATATATATAAAGCGTTATCAACAGATGTTACAGGATGCTTATTTAATACAAAGTGCTAATTTAGGAGGGAGATGTAAGATATGAGGCAGGCCCTTCACCTCTTAAGCTTGTCAATGTTATATTTTAAACGAGACACAAAAATAGTATTTGAAACTTTTTATTCGTGTCAACCGGAACATCATAATATGAACGGTTGACTCACTTTAGCCTTCTTTTTAAAAAGTTACTCAAAAGTTGTTCTGACTTATCAATCTTGCAACAATGTTTTGGTAAGTTTTACAATTTAAAGTCCTTTTTCATCCTTTGTCAAAAGTGAAGAAACATACCTGCGAGACAGAAAAATCCAGAGATGATTTTAGTAACGTCTCAAATGTCAGAAAAGGCCCAAATTACTGTGTATGTAATATGATATCTTACGGTCTGTAGAACAATCGTGAATTTGGAATTTTAAGTAGGCTACGTCTTTAGTGCTAGATATATTTTCTTTACGCGTTTGCCTCTGAAGAGATGCTGGAGATACACACCAGTATAAGAGGTGTTTTCGACGTGTGTAACTGTTTGCGAATGGTGTCGTAAGGGTGTTTACTCCTTGTCATCCGTGTATTGCTACCAACAAAAGGTGACGCTCGAGGGTGTTACTCCTAGTGAACAAATCTTTCATTCGTCCTTGTATAAATAAGTACACTCCGTTTACCCTCTAAGTTAGAGGTCTTACCTTGACGGAATACACTCTGGTCATATCTTAAAAGTTGCGCCATACTGGAACCACGCTAGGTAAGCCTGTTACCTGTCAATGTAAACGAAAGTAGCATAAAAACGCTCGCTAATAGGAAATACAGTAGAGCAGTGTTCTCCTTCAAGAGAGTTTTTTTAAACAACACATTAAATTACTTTAAGAATTATAAGTGTTCCAGATGTAGAAATAAGAAAATACATGATATTTTTTCTTATTTATACATTTGATTTTTTTAGTAGTAAGATATACAGATACAAACAAACCCAATATACCAACATAAATCAGTAAAAAAAGTACATCTTACAAAATTACTACAAACCCAAAGAATATACAGTAGCAAGAAGGAAAAGTAAAAAGTTAGGGCTATAAGTATATTGTGTATACTGATAATTGTAGTATTACGGTTCGCGGTTCATTCCCCGCAGACGGCAACATCTGAGATGGACTAACTACTTGTGAGGATAGTTCAATTTGGAATTTTTTTTAATCAGTTTATAATTGAAATCACCTATGCAAATTTAATAAAATGTGTATTCAGCGTAATTGCTGTACTTAAGAGGGTGAATATGCTAGCCGGTATCACACATGCTGCTATTTCACTTCTTAGGGAACTGATATGATTAAAATGTGATTAATGAAAAAATATGTTTTGTCTCGACGAACGCAGATCCTAACTGTTCGGTGACTATTGCAGGAGTGTTCTCGTCTACGCCTTCCAACAGGGCTGTTGACGAAGATTGTTTCTAGAATGTTCGACTAACGTGATGCAATCAATCATCCCGGGGCCCACCCTCTCTTGTCCTTGGAGAATGATTCTGTCTGGCGGATGATAGAGAGATATAGAAGAATGTTGCACCATGTAGATATATACTGCGAGATATATTGTAAATTAAATAAATTTGGAATATTATTACTTTGGACAAGATATGATTATTTATATTAATAGGTTAAAACGGATGTGTGAAATACAAACGTTACACTAATAATGACCTTTTTTTTTGTGTGTGTATTATTTGATAGTTAAAATAAGTAAATTACTCAAAAGTGATAGATTTATACACTATTATTTGGTTGATAATTACAGACAGGATGTTTTTTAATCGGTTTCATTTTGCAAACTAAAACTATTTTGACGACATTTAAAATTTATAAATGGGCTAGTTACAGTTTTCAAATCTATATATAACCTAATAGATTTCACAGACAAATTTAAGCTATTAGGATTTTTTCTATCATATTATTAGGTACTAATTACAATTGCACGAATTATATTTTGTCTTCATCGGCTCCATATCATAAGGACTAACCAGCTCCTGATAGCTTATCTTGATGTTCACGTGCAGTGAAAGTTCTTCCCTGCACAGGAATTACGTTCAGTAAACGTGACGTTAGCTGCATTGTGATGGCTTCACTTTAAAAACACGAGGCAAACCTTTTCGTTACGTCACGTATACGTTAGGTTGGTTGTGATTATTACTAGGTGTTCTGTCTTAAGACAGATCCATTCCTTTTGTCAATGAACTTGGAACGACAATGCTTCTGTCCTCTGCCTCCTAATTGAGCTCCCAGAATTTTCTTCTTTCCTTCAAGTCATCTAATATTTGAATCCTCCTTCTTTCTAAGCTCCTCTTTCCCTCAACCTTTCCTTCTACGAAGTCTTGTAGAAGACAGTTCCTCATAAGGATGTGTTCGCTCCAATTTGCTTTGTTCCGAAGAATCAGATCCAAAATGGTTCTCTTCTCACTCATTCTTCTTAGGAATTCTTTATTTGTCACCCTGTATATCTACATGATCTTCTCAAATCTTCTCTAGCACCACATTTTAAAGCTCTTAAAGTATTTCTTTTCCATCTTACTAGGAGTCCATAAAATAGAATGTTAAACATATATTATTTAAATAAAAAAAAGCTACATTAACTTATTATTTCTGTAAATTAATGATAAAAGTAAAGTATTTGAATATGATAATGCGATTATTTCTATTATATTAATGTTGGTGGATACCGGTGCGTTTAACATAAAATAGGACCAAATTATTCAAAATCAATTTGTATGAAAATGGGGGGAAAAGATTCAAATCGAGAGTGTTTTCCTAGTAAGTTTGGAGCGATACGCTGTAGTGTTTGTGCCTAACTTTACTATTCAGTTCCACGACACGCTTCTGGGGTCCACCAATTCTCTTACCCAGGGGCTCAAGAACTCTGGCTACCCAGGAGGGCTCTACGGTCGTCCCAAATACCTGCTCGGATAAGCAACACGTGACCACGAGTGGCCAACGTGAGGTTCCCAGCCCCCAGCTCCTAGAGTTGTGTGACCGAACCACTTAGGTCTATCTCTATAGACAGTAGTTAGTAGGTACACATAATTTTGTTCATGTTCATGCCCCCTTTTAATCCTCTCATCCATTCAAACAACCGTAATAACCCATCACTTCAACTAGATGGTTAAAATCATGGTGTGGCCTGTTGTGTCGGTACATGATTTAATTTGTTTTCGAGCTTCCACCCTGGGAGAATACCTCAATGTTCCTAATTTTTTCTCGTGTTGAGCTCGACCGCCGAGGACGGGGAGATCGAGGTTCGAATCTCGGTCGGGTGAACTGGGGGTGGTTTTCCCTAAATGGTTATCCACTCTCCCTCCACGCAAATGCGGGTTCACTTCCTCTAAATTCAACCTTCCCAATTCCTAATCTATTAGCGTAATTAGTACTTAGGCGTATAACCCGAACGGGTAGTAAGACGCGGTGCTAAATATTATTATTATTACTATCCTAATTTTTCAATTGTGTTTTCCTTAATTTTCTGTGATATTTTTAAATTTCGAACTAGTATTAGCCTAGACTAGAACAAGTCAGAGGAATCGATTTATTCTTACATACCTTTCGGTGGAAGAAGAGGATGATAGTATTGTGATGACAACGATGACGAACAGCCACGAAAGTAGATCCAACAATGAACCCAGTATCATGTGCAGTCAACATACCGATAAAGGTTTCTTCTACACGCCTATACTTAGGTATCTATTGAAGAATGTGGTGCGACTGCGACTAGACTGTTTCCGGGGCAGTGTGGTCGCAGTCGCGTTGAGACGCTACACTCAATATCATCGCTGAGGAAACTACAGGTCTTATGGAGAAAAGTTTTATCTTATCTCTCTCTCTCTCTCTCAGTTAACTGTTGCCAAATCTCATAGCTTTCAATTATGTCTGAAGGTGGTGTGCTGGAGTAAGAAGAATCATATGGAAATATAGACTAACCAGCGTTGCAAAATTGGTATCTTACTTAAGATAAGATTGACTAAACGGAAACATGAAAATGGCAACGCTGTTTCTCAATAGAGCCATGCAATTCCTTCAGAGATCATATCCTGTGTAGTTGCGCCCTGTGGTCACAAGTTGCTGTCGTCTCAAAGAAATTGGTCACATAACAATCCACTGAGTCCAGTCTGTTCACTTGTCACCAAGTCACGAGTCACAGTCGCGTTGAGGGAGCCCTCCTTTCCTTTAGGACTTGAGTCTAATTGCCAGCTGTAATGACTTTTGTAATGATACTGTTTTGGACCCCTCTCATATATTCAAAAAGTCATAGATAAAGTGTATTTTTCTTGCAAGAACTGTATGTAAACTTTCCTTTTAATACTTCATCCATGGAGAATCACGCGCTTTCAGAAATAATTTCGATAAACTACGTTTTAAAAACGGATTTTTTTTTAAAGATCAACTTTGTTGTATTGCAACATTTTAGAAAACATTCTAAAAAAATCTTCCGTAAGGAGTGTAGAATATAGTAAACGTTAAGACTTAAATATTATATTAATAATTAAAGATTAATGAGATGTATGGGTTCAAATTGGTTGACAATTAAAGATATTGTGATAATTGGATTATGTTAAACTTTATGAAAAGTTAAGTTACTTGGTATACATATTAATTACAACCTGTACTATAATATGAGTCAATTGGGGTAAGCTAATAACATAACATACACATTATTAATTGACAATAATTTATAAGTGAAACTATAATCAATTATAATAAAAACAGTTTACTAAAGTAGTTAAAATATAGTGTAGAAGTGTGAGTCAATTGAAAATGAACAAATTGAATGATACTATGCACTAGGATTGACCAATTGTTTTGAATGAAGGTAACAAATTGTATTGGAAAAATCTTGTGACATGCTGGATCCCTCTACCCAACAGGAAGCCAGCCCTCACAACATCAGGTTGCCAAGTGTTTTTCCATTAGTTAGTTTTAACATTGTTGACAAAGGGGTCCAAGAGGCAAGGGCTGGGTCATATATAAACAGCTTGTGCGTATGAATACACAGAACTCGGTAGTATAACAGTAATATTAACATAAATCTACACAGCACACAGTATTCAGAACACGGAACATGTAATATCACAGAAAAACAATCCATAATTTAATAAAAACTGTATCATTTAATATAATATCTTCATTATCGAAGGTGTAATTATTTAAATAAATCATGTGCAACATCAAAAGTTTTACTCATTTTATAAGAATAAGAATCACAATTAATCAGATCACACAACCGTGTGATAAGTGCGCAGTAAGGCAGGCACGCGTCGTCATCATCATAAAACCCGGTATCGGTATACTAACTGCTCCCCATAAGGCATACACGGGCCCACATCCTCATAATCAACAGTAGAAAATCCGATATCATAATAATTGGTGCTCAATCGTGAGGAAAATATCTCAATATTCCCGTATCACCATAATTTCTTTGATTCCCCGTTCACATAGGCGATGTTTTCATACTTAATTCAGTACAAGTCAACTCTTATCATGTGTAAAGAGAACTATTATGGCGACTGTTAACAAAACCAGTACCACCTATCATTCATGTAAGCTTGTGCGTAGTTTGGTAAGCGCGCAGATAATATTTTGCAGTGATGCTTAGCATGCTTAGAAGAGACTTAAGTATTTTTAAATTAACAAATTGAGCAGTGATGTTCTCGTTTTGAAACAAAAGTAAAATGAAACATCTTTGTTTTGACGTGAATACGTCTTTAAATTTGCTACCATACAGGGGCAATCCAAAAAACCTAATGATAACAAAATCGGGGGATACAGTTTGGTGTTGTAGTTTCGAATCTTTCCTCTACATCCAAAATTAAATTATACCACTCTATAGCTAAAGGATCAAAGAATTAATTAAGATAAGCGAGAACAGTGACGCATCGCGCGCGATGGAGGGGGAAGCGCCGCCATTTTGAGGTTATTTTGCTGCGCATCGAGATTTGCAATTAGTATAACTTTTGACTCGGAGAAGCTACGATGTTCGTTTAAGTTTTAATCGTCAGCTGTTGTCAAAATCTATCGATTGTATATAAAACATTAGTTTAAAGTAGTGACAGTGAATATAATAAGGTGTTAGAATAAAAAAATATTATCAAAAATACAGTTTGGCATTGTAGTTTCGAATCTATCCTCTACATCCAAAATTATACCACTGGATAGCTAGAGGATCAAATAATTCATTACGATAAGCGAGAACAGTGACGCATCGCGCACGGTGAAGGGGGAAGCGCCGCCATTTTGAGGTTATTTGGCTGCGTATTTTATTTAAAAAATATAACCCGTTACATAAACGTATTCACGTACGAGTACAACACACGGCCGTGTCCATGACACAGCCACACCCCATTTTTTTTTTCTTAGCAGCGCGTTTTACTACCAGTCCAGGTTATCCGGATATGTACTATTAATTAAACTAATGAGTTGAAGATGAGTAAGGTTAAATTCAAAGGAAGTGTGCCCATATTTGTGGAGAGGGAGAGTGTAAAACTATTGAGGGAAAACCATCCTCAGTTCACCCAACTGGGATTAGAACCACGATCTCTCCGTCATCGACAGTCTAGCTTATTGCGAGAGTGAGGCCTTAGGAGACGGCCAGACTGGGCGAGCGAGCGAGCGAGCGACTAAAATGTAAAATATAACACATTGGTTGTAATGAGAGGTGGCCAGACTGGAGCGAGCGAGCGCGCTTGAAAGATAGAACTAGTTCTATTTTTCAAGCGCGCAATATAAACGTAAAATTGATATGTTAAAATACTTCAGTATTATCAAAGTAGGCCTTTACAAATAAGAATCACCATTAGCGTGGAGAGAGGATAGGAAAATAACAACAATAAATCACTTGTCAAAAATCACCCTCAGTTCACTGAGCCAAGATTCGAACCTTTGCCTCCTCGTCAACAACTATCGAGAGCTATCTGCTAATTACGCGCTCGCTCGCAAGCACGCTCGCCAGCCTGGCCGAACCCTTAGACTATGCAGCTACCGAAGCAATTAAAAAAAAGTTTGATGAAAGTGGCTTTAATTAATTGTATGTTCTAGATTTATTATTATATATTTTTGATATCCCAGATTGTTTCAAAATATAAATTAAATAATAATAATAATATTTAGCACCGCGTCTTACTACCCGTTCGGGTTATACGCTTAAGTACTAATTACGCTAATGGATTAGGAATTGGGAGGGTTGAATTTAGAGGAAGTGAACCCGCATTTGCGCGGAGGGAGAGTGGAAAACCATTTAGGAAAAACCACCCCCAGTTCACCCGACCGAGATTCGAACCTCGATCTCCCCTTCCTCGGCGGTAGAGCTCAACACGACTAGCGCGTTCGCCAACTACGCCACCGAGGCGGGTCTTTTTAAATAATTAATCTCTCTTTTTTTTTACAGGCATTTTATATTTGTTGTTAATATTAACTATTCCCAAAACAAGGATGAAAACAATGACCGTGTGAATGCGTGCCACATATTTCGTAGTGGCTTTTGAGCCGCTTAATTCGTTATAGTTGCCATAATAATTTCGGTACAAGTTTCTCTATTGAATTCAGTCTGAAGCATCTGCCGTATATACGAGTTGTTTTGACTGAGCATCAGGGGCGTATCCACCAATGTAGGTCATGGGGTGGACCAAACAAAGATTATACCCCTTGCTCTGAGGGATTGCCCAGGGTAGCAGGGTTGGGGTGTTAAAGACAGGGTTGGTGTTGTTTAAGATATGCCGAGGGTAGCAGGGATGGGGTGTTAAAGACAGGGTTGGTGTTGTTTAAGATAGGATTGGAGGGAGGGTGTTCTTTACAATGATTCAACACTCAAGGGCGAAGAAAACTCATTTTTCTTATTTCATAGTTCCATTAGAAAGTTGACGTTGATATTATTTTTATATGGCAATAAATGTGTATGTGGGTGGGGTGAGGGTGGGGGAGTAGCGTAAAAAAAAAGGGTGTGTGTGTGTGTGTGTGTATACATATTAAGTATACTCTTAAAGTTAATAACAAAAATACCCGCTTCAGTGGCCGTATGGTATAAGACGTCATTCTCGTGTTAGACTGGACTTCTAAAGATGTAATCACAACTTGTGAATGTGAGGAATGCCAGGCCTCTACCGTGGTTCGGATTCCACGTTAAACTGTAGGTTCTCCATTTCATCTCACAATCACCCTACCATTGCACATTAGCGTAAGTGCGTATAGCCTGAACGAGTAGTAAGACATGGTGTTTAAATTATTTATATGTATATATATTTGACTACATTGTTTCTTTCTATTCTAAAATATCACTTATAAAAACACATATATTGACACAATAGTGATGGCTGTTTATTGGCCCACAGCTTTATAAAACTATTTTTGTAATTTTTTCAAAATCGATTTATTTTAACCAATGATACTACCGGATTTAATACCTAGGCCTATGCGTGTGGCTAGCAAGATATTCGATACATTTCATAAGTAGTTCAAACTACCCGCTCACTTTCTATATTATCATTGATTAGAGCTCACAAGGTTGTATTTCAAAGCTAGAATATGTGGGTTCCCAAGATCATGCCGGCTTTATCTGAATGAAACGTTGAATGTAGGCGAGCGATCATTACCTCACAGCACTTTCAATTTTTGTTTTGTTTTGTTCAATTAGCCTGCAACGTAGACCTACTTGTAGTATAGGTCGTTGACGTGGACGCGTTTCATTTGGATGTTGAACTGTAATGTTTTGAGACAGTGGCGAATCCTGAGCGTGGGGGGTCGGGGAGGCCATGAGGGTGACCCCCACCCCTCTGCGTGGAGAATAACCAAAAATATTGAATCCAATATCTTAATATTGTAAAGAATAACTCTAACATCTCCTTTGGCCATCTCTTACATGACCTAATCAATAACTCTTTCAACTTAGCTCTAATGTGCAGAAAATGCAGGTGGATTAAAACTAAAAAAATGCCCGTAATTATATTACTAAGTTTAGTATGATAACTTATTATTGTATTTGTGTTAAAATACATGTTTTTTTAATAAAAACTAAAACATTTTAGGCCCGTGTACTGTACATATTTATTAGGCCTACTTTTATTGTGACAGTGACTTTATGTTTTATTTATTTTTTTGTGTTAAAATTACAAATTAGTTAATCGAAAGTGTGCATTTTTTTCCTTACAAGTCCTCCTTTTATTATTATAATTATTAATTAAAACTATTTTTATAAGCTAGCAATATTACTATCACTATTAAAATTATTATAAATGAAAATCTTGATTAGTTAAAATTGTTAAATTTAGTCATTATATTTGTGTGGACTTCTGAGTAAATCCGCGCGCATATGCATTTTAATTTGTTGGGACGCGCGGCTCCCTCGTTTGTGACTAGTGATGCGGGCTAAAGATCACTACACTTGCTTTCTAATTAGTGTCTTTAGCAGTTTATTAGAGAAGTTCTTACTTATATTTAAAAAAAGTATTATATCCTTACAGAAGTTATTTAAAGAGGCTCCCTAAGGCTAGTTCTTTTAAAAATCGGATGCCTCTTATAAGTCATTTTGAGTGATATTCGCCTGGAATTTAAAAAAATTAAATGCCTTTAGAATTTATTTGAAGTTTAATACAAGGCCTCCTTCAAGATTTATATTAAAAACGTTGGAACATTTTGAGAGGGAGGGGATTTGCACCCCATAAAACCCCCTCCCTTCATCCATGAGTATGTCTATAAATATTAAAAAGTAAATATTTTTTTCAATTCACATAAAAATAGGTGGTTACATAAAAACTTTTATTTAAACCTTCAGATAAAACTAACAAAAAACTATTAGATTATAAAACTTTATGACATCTGTAAGTTAATAATTATTTTTTTATAGAAGAGTGAGTCGGTAGGTGAGGACAGGTCGATACAATTTTTAGGTACAATTTGGTTTATATTCATGCGCGCTTGTTACTTTTTTTCAGTTTAGTTAAAATTGATTCGGCTTATTTAACTACATAGCCTAGACCAGTTTTCTTATATATTAAAGTTTTACCGGGAAGGGAGAGGGGGGCGCATCTTTTGGTAGATGCCCTACATTTCACAGCATCCTTGGTATGAAACGTTATGATCAGGCATTCCCTTAGAAGAGAAGGTAATAAAATTTAAAAAAATCTTTCCAGATTATAAAGTCATTGTAGCTTCACAAAATTATTACAAGTATATATTGTTTGTGCTATATTTGTGGACTTAATCTTGGTCACAAATGTCCCCATATTTTCCGCAACACCCTCTAGAGGCACCATCGTGGCACCGCTTTTTGAGAACCACTGGCCTAGACCCAGACTATACATAGTTATATAGTCACGAGCTACCAATGACATCATGACAATATCTCAAGGTCGTTTCAATTGAACATGATCAATGTCATCGCCCGGCCCATAAATTGATTAGTTTCTTACTTTCCCGCACGCTAATTGGACAGATAGCAAACGACATGCAATGCGCACGATGATTGGTGCTATATTCACGACTACCGACAATGCTTCAAACAGCCTTGGTACGTGCTCACGATTGTTGCGGTGTAGATGATCAGACTCCTACTACCTATCTGTGACACCACGGCCGGTAGAGATGGGATTTCCCATGTTAGTGAATTTACGTTTTACTCAGCGAGTTTTAAAGATTTTACTTTGAAACAAAAACCATAAATTCTTAAATAATTCTAAAAATAGTCACAGTGTCACAACATTATGTTTTGATCTTGAAGTAGTTTTTTTGTAAATGTATTTTTTACAAATTCCCTACAATTTATGCTATTTGGCTTGGTCACGAAATCTTCCTGCCAGGTTATAGATTAAAAATGTCCATGGTAAAATATGTCTTTCTAGAATAGGAAACAATAAAATGGTAAAAAATTAAAAAGCAAGTCAATGTTTTCAAGTCGCAAATATTAAAGTGACTGCGTAAACTCGTCAGAGGAATCACTTTTGACAAGCAAAGTTTTGCAAGCAAGAAAAATTGTAACAGTAAAAATAAAGGACAATTTTCAAAAAAACATATTTTTTTAAATAAAGCTAAAATTAGTTTACCTTGATAATTAGGTGATAACACTAGGATATAAATTATAAGAAAGTGAAACCCATCAGGGTAGAACTGCTACTTATCAGGGTACTACTTTATTGAAGAAAGTTTTCTAAAATGTTAAAGTGAACCTGTACATAATCCAAATTTCAGCTTTATTGATTTCTTGTTTTTGGATTTTACACATTCTATATTATTTATATAATTTATCCGAATCAGTGGTCACGTGGATTAAACGTCAAGCTCGTTTTATATAGTTTATCAGTAACTTGGAGGAGAGGGTTCAAATCACGGGTAGTTGTGGTGAAGATATTAAAAAATAATTGTTTACCTCTTTCCTCAATGAAAATACAGGTGCGTTTCATTAAAATTCTACCTTACTCATTCCAACCCTAATAAAGAGATTAAATGTGAATAGACCGTGCAGGAAGAAAGACATTGTGCAAAAACAAATTCAAACTAATTGTTTTATTTTAGAATGAATCAAACCACATATTATTATTTTATGAAAATTACTGAAAATGAGATTTCTTACCGAGACTCTATAAAATAAAACCTGTAAAACTATTAATTGTAATTGCATTGGTGGGAGCTTACATTGTCCGAATAGAAACGTCACTAGGATGTGGTTAGTGGTTTTGTTAGAGCTAGCCTTTGATAAGATGAGTTATTTCAAGTCTACTGTTGGTCAATTCTGGAATTATTATTATTGTCATCATTATTGACCTTGAATAGCTTGAAATTAGGCGTATTTTTTCAAATTGCTGACGTCTGAAAAAAATTGAAGTTCAGAGAGTGAATACTTCAATTCTGATTGATAGTTGATGAATCAGAGAGGGCTATTTTTAAAACATTAAGGTGGGAGTGTAGGGTGCCCAAGAAAAAGGTTTTTTTTTCAGTTTTAATAGTAAAACTTTTTTTTTTTGCCAAAAATAAATAAAATGTTGCCTCAGTAGAAACAAAGTTTAATTTTCTTCACATGGTAATTGCAACAGTCGTTGAATATCGGTCATGAGCATCTTAACCTATTAGTAAGTTTAATACACCTTATTAAAAATCATCAGTTTATAATTTAAGTAAATTTTAGTAATTAAAATACCTTTAAATTAAAATTAAGTATTTTATAAGGTAAATTAATCTTAACCTATTAGCAAGTTTAATACACCTTATTAAAAACCATCAGTTTATAATTTAAGTAAATTTTAGTAATTAAAATACCTTTAAATTAAAATTAAGTATTTTATAAGGTAAATATAATACACCTTATTAAAAATCATCAGTTTATAATTTAAGTAAATTTTAGTAATTAAAATACCTTTAAATTAAAATTAAGTATTTTAAAAGGCAAATTAATCTTAACCTATTAGTAAGTTTAATACACCTTATTAAAAATCATCAGCTTATAATTTAAGTAAATTTTAGTAATTAAAATACCTTTAAATTAAAATTAAGTATTTTATAAGGCAAATTAATCTTAACCTATTAGTAAGTTTAATACACCTTATTAAAAATCATCAGTTTATAATTTAAGTATCCAATATCTTAAAGGCACCCAATTATCAAACATATGAAAGTTTAAAAATACACCACTGCGTAGCCGCAAAGCTTGTGCTGTGATACTTTCTAAACTTACTCGAAGTGAAGTTAAAAAAATTTGTCAGGGAACTTTCTCAGTTCCTGTATGTATAGTACATATTATTTCTGTGCAATAATTTAATTTTCTGTTCGCGTAAAATTGTTTTGTTCTTATAAAGAAACGTGTAGATGCTCATATTACTGTAACAGTTGCTAACTGTCCCAGTTGTCGTGTTTGATGGTGAACTGAATTATTGTTTGACCATTGACTGTGCCTCATGTTGTCTATTGCCTGGGGTTTATTTGTATGAGAGCTGTGTGTAATACCAATTCATCCAGATCAAAAAGCCTTTTCTGTGTAGTTAAACTTTGCTTCATTAAATTGTTATTTATAATTTCACGCTGGTTTTTCTTCAATAGATTTAATATCTGTTTCTGTTTTATACCTACACGTGTCACTACCACTAAGCCTAGTAGGGGTGGTGAGTTACAAACACAATGGGTTGAAGAAATGATTTCCTACAGTCATACTAGTACAAACTATTTAAAAAAAAGTACATTAACATTGCATTAGTGGCGACAAGCGAAACATTCGTATTTTCTGGTTTTGTTTAAACCATAATAGGGCTATACAGTGAAATTTCTTACTAGCAGATACCTCCTTGGATAAAATGTCCGTTATTAAGAATTGTCTGTTATTTGTAAAAATATATTAAAAAAAATCCAAGTGCTTGAACACAGTAAAATCAATATGCACCTATATACTGTGGATGTTAACTACAACAATCTAATCTCTGCACAGTGCAGTATTGTATGCTGGATAATTATGACAAGTGAATACATATTGTACGTGGCTTACTGTAAATATTGCCTTATACACAAAACAATAAGCCAATAAAATGAAATCTGAACAGTAGACCTGCTGCACTACTGCGCCGACTAAACTGAGGGCCGAGAACTCAGAAGGGAAGGGAGGTACGACCTTGAAATACCGTAGTAATTATCACTTAGGGCAGTGGTTCCCAAACTTTTTGAATCACGGAGCACTTTTCAGGAGAGAAATTTGTCACGGATCACTATATTTGCCTTGATGCTAAAGGTATGCACATGCATTTTTTGCTATACTTACCTAACTGCATTTTTTAAAGTTGTTAGTCGATATTTTATCGTATAATAAGAACAGGAATTATTTTTAGATTTCTAAATAGCTTAGATTTTGATCCAAATTTAATTTTTCTCATTGAAAATTGTAACTTTAAATATCGTTTTCTCAAAACAACAATTTTGCACATAAGTGTCTTTGGTATAAGCGCGATGATATTTTCACATATACTCTACATAGATAGATACTAAACCGAATTACAGCAGTATTCATGATGGATACGAATGTTTAATCATTTGGGCATGTTAAACATCAAGTTTTATTTCACTATAAATGTTATTTTCTCCCTTAATTTCAGAGAAATAAGAAACTTGGCTACATAAACGCAAAAAACAACAAAAAAAACATAAATTAACCTAAAGCAACACATTTGATAAAGAATTCAAAGTAAGTATTGTAAATCCACAATACTTTACCCACACATATAGTGTTAAAACCATTTTCATGGCTGCAAAAAAAAGTCACTTGGCATAAAAAAAAATGGACGATAAAGTATAGACCACGAACTTAAAATTCCAATAAGAGGGATGGGACTGCTGTGTTTTGATTTGCACAATGTAGCTATATCTGGTTGAATTTGGGACAGCTCCAACCGAATATCTGGTACTGCATTGAGCCGGGATATTTTGTTTTAGTAGCCACATAGGCAGAGAATCCTGATCCACATAAGTTATTGCAAAGGGAAGAAGGATTATTTTCGCTCTATCTGACAAAACTTCAAATTCGTCTCGTAGCTGACATCAACATACTTATAGTGACTTTTTAGTTGCAAAATTCTCTTTTACCACAGAATCTGATGACAAATCATTGAAGCACTTATACAGCTCCGATGCCAGGTTGGCTTTTCCGACATTCAAATAAATAACATTGCACTGCTACTTGATTTGTTTCAACTCTCGACTGCATACTGACTGAACATCAACTGACTGAAGGTGCGAAGAAACACGAGCTTTTAATATTCAATAGAAACTTCTGAGAAAATTCTGGAAAAGTGTCGAAGCTAACAATCGTATCTGAAAGCGCGGCGAAGTTCTCAGAAAGACGGGCTTAACTGACAACCTCTAGTCTGTGTCTGGTTTCTCCGCGTGCAGTCTGTACATAATTTATACCCAATACTTACCTATACACAGTTCGTGGACACACAAATTCACAGTTTTGATATCTTGTCACATTTTATTTATTTCTATTTCCAATCTATTTGTGGAGCACTTGGAGATTCTTTGTGGAGCACACTTTGGGAACTGCTGACTTAGGGTATTTTAAAAACTTTCCCTGAGAAGGAAGGCTGGACTGCTCACACTTCGCGTGAGACAATAGCATTCCTGACCTTCTTGCAGTAACATACTGTATGTGCATGGATGATGTACGGGTATTTTTAATTTTTGTCCGCTGTTTAGAGATTTGTATGCATAAATATGTGTCTCTAGAATCAAGGCCGTAGCCAGCCAATAATTTTAGGGGGGTTTGGTAGGCACAGCCCTCAATTGCTGGAAGCTAGAAAAAGATTCTAAATGAGAAAAATTTCTAGAAGCTATCTGAAATGTTTTTTATGGTGACATAACACCCTAACTGCCAAAGGCTAGGAAAAATTCTAAATATTAAACACTTCTAGAAGCTCTCTGAAGTACTTTTCACGGTAACACAGCCCCCTAATTTGAACTTTATCTTAATTTTGATATTGTTTGAACCATAAATAAAGCCATATATATTTTGTTAATAAAATTTTTGGGAGGGAAGCCCCCCCCC
>CABFWO010002371.1:102108-112527 GCA_902155825.1 Timema genevievae
CCCCCCCAGCTACGGCCATGTCTTGAAGTGTCTACGTCCGTTATTAAGAAGGTCCGTTATTGTTAAGTTGTTACACCGTAAGAGCCAATGTTATTCTGCCGGGGAAATTTAAATTGCCCGTTATACAGAACGCTATTTGTAGGTGTCAAAAAGGGATATTTCACTGTATTAATTTTTTTTGTTAAAATTGGGGGGAGGGTGGGTTAAAATCCTGGCTACGGCCATGCACTTAGCCATTTTAGGAAGTAGGCCTAAGTAAAACCTAATATATATAATTTCAGAATAACAGAATAATCAGGGACAGATTTAGGGTTGGCCATAAAGGACCCAGATGGCTGGACATGCGATCTGGTAGAGCCATTTTATTCCTTCTCTTTCTCCTAGATGTAGATTTTATAATTATGCACCAACAATTTTGGGGGTACAAAGTTGAAAAGAAATTATATCTGTGGGTACACGAACAAAAAAAGTTGAATTCCTCTGCGTTAAAGCTTTCTAAAGGTTAAGTGACAGCGACCACTTCTTTCGATTTTACAACGTTATGTTAGCGGTAACGTAAACGTGAAAGTACTCGTAAGGTTAACGTGAAGCTTACCTTTCGACTAGAAAACATATCGACCACACTACCGTCTTGTCATATCGTTTTAATGTCAATAATTTTTGCCCCTACAATATCTCACTACGTGTCTGGCCTATGAGCTACATATTTCAGTTTCAATAACTGAAATTAATAATAATTAAATAGCCAAAGCTATTATTTATGCTTTTTAGTGAGGGATTCTCCATATAGATAGCATATTATAAAAATTGAAAAATTACACCTGGACACGGGAATCGAACCCGAGACTTTTGAATTAGTATACCAATGCTCTAACCTATAAGCTATTCAGGATTCATCCCGTGGTCAGAGTCATTCTTTACTCATATTTTTAAGGCAGAGTCCATGATGGACGTGCGGAAATCGTCGACTAAAAATGTGTGATTTTATTAAGATCACGAGCTATCAGATAATGCAGCCACCTTCGACTCGGTAGTTGGCTTAATGCTGCCACTTGTACAATTATTATAATTGTAAGTAATTGTATATTATAATAATTGTACAAATGGCAGCATTAAGTCAACTACCGAGTCGAAGGTGGCTGCATTATCTGATAGCTCGTGATCTTAATAAAATCACACATTTGTAGCCAACAATTTCCGCACGTCCATCATGGACTATGCCTTAAAAATATGAGTGAAGAATGACCCTGGGCACGTGACAATTCCTGGATAGCTCAGTGGTGAGAGCATTGTCGTACTAAACAAAGGTCCCGGGTTCTATTCCCGTTTCCAGGTGTGATTTTTCAATTTTGAGAATATGAAATTAATAATGTATATAAATCGAATCAGGCAGCACTTAGACTAAATGTCAGTGTCGTCTAGCTTGATTTGCCACTAACGAGGAGATCGGGGTTTAAATCCTGTCTGGATGTACTGAGGGGTGCTTTTTCAGAAATGGTTTCCTACTAATTTCTTCAAGCAAAATCTGGTACAATTTCTCTAAATTCCACCTGTTTCCCCCTTAACTCACTATCTTAATTAAAATGCGTTTAACCCTGGCGAGATGTAAAACCCGTCGGAAAAATAATTAAAATAAATGTTAGCTACTATGTAATTGAGACCCTGCTTCCTCACCTCATCTCGCGGACCATAGATTTACAACTTCTGGAAGGTATATTGTAAGGTAGTTGGGTCTAGATATTATGATATTAAACTAACAGTGCTAAACTAACGTACTATCATACCAGAGAATCTCTTTGGTAGGATTGTTATTGTCAGGAACCACGTCTTTATATTTAATTTTGTCAGGGGCACCAGACTGCTCACAAACACGCTATACACAGAAATCATGATTTTTGCCGTAGGCCTAAATACAGCGATTTTATTTCGTTAGATAAAAAGTAATATTTGGTTATAAAGCTTCTTTATATAAGTTTATATTTTTGGTTTAAAAAAATGGTAACAAATCAACTCAAATTTGTGTAAGGTAAGACTCAATTTTAATGGCTTGGCGATGAGCTGGGTGTATTTGTCTCATAAGGAGATTGGTTTATGTTCGCAGATGTTGCAATAAATATAATAATTTATTTTTGTAATTATTGTCGATGGTTTATTTGTGAGAATATTTTAATTCAAATGTAAAGTAGGTCCAAAAAACCTACCATCGGGATTTGTCTGCTATCCACGTTTTCGGGAGAATAGGCAAATTTACTTTTTCCCATCCTCCCCCTTTTCAATTATTTATATTTCATCGTCTTTATTATGTTACTTATCCCCTGGAATCGTGGAATAATTACGTCTTTTTTTGGTGTATCCTAATGTTCAATTTCGTCTTTAATAATTATATTCTGCTGTACACAAACATTTAATCTATTTTTTTATAATATGTTTAAACTTCTTACTTTTTCCAGATTCATTTACATTTTTATATTTGCATGATGTTTGTTTTGTTGCCATTTTAAATGAAGACTATGTGCATTTGTTTCTATTTTAAAATATTTCTCTTGTTATTGTAGACTCGTAGCAACCTCCTTAACCTTTATCCATTTAACATACCTAATATAAATGTATATTTTATAAGCTACCACCCGCCCCTCACCGATCTGGTCTACTGCAGTTTATTTTATAGAATTAGGTCACTTGCCTTTTTGTGCTTTGTTTTTTAGCCTAGTTTTGATTTCCGTGCCCAGGTGTCGTTTTTCAATTTAAAGAGTATTAAAATATTTAGTAATAAAAATATATAATAATAATATCCTAATTTAATAATATTAATAATGTATTATAGAGTAGAGAGGAATGAGAGAAGGTTGGTGAGGGATACTAAAATGGTACTATTTCCAAACCATGGATGAAAGCAATGACCGCGTGAATGAGTGTCACATATTTCATAGTGGCTACTTCTGTGGTTATCTCGTAATATAAGCTATAACTATTTCAGTACATGTTTTTTTTACCAAGCTAAGTACAAAAACACCACCCACGTGTGTATGTGGGATAGGTAAAATTAGAATACAAACACTAAAAAATGGCAAATTTAGGGATAGCCAACTAGAAGTCAATGCTGAGTTTTCATCTGGTTTCGAGGGGGCGGGGTGAAGCAAGTGAATCAGCAGGTGTTTGTACAGAGGGAAGCCCTGACTCACCCGTCATGTCAACACTTCAAGTAGAGGTAGAAGTATTACCTGAATGCTCATTATTACCACCTACAAAGTACATTGTCACTCTTCTCTTCATAGATGGAAGACACTACTCATAGCCTGTACTTGGAACTGGGAGTCCCACAAAAAAATGGGGTGTGGCTGTGTCATGGACATGGCCGTGTGTTGTATGTGAATACGTTATTGTAACGGGTTATATTTTTTAAATAAAATATTTTTATTTATGTATTTAGGATAAAAGCAAGGAAACAAATAATTATTGTGTTACAATATAACTTAGATTCGAAACTACAACGCCAAACTGTATTTTTGATAATATTTTATTTATTCTAACACATTATATTCACTGTCACTACTTTAAACTAATGTTTTATATATAAACGATAGATTTTGACGACAGCTGACAATTAAAACTCAAACGAACATCGTAGCTTCTCCGAGTCAAAAGTTATACTAATTGCAAATCTCGATACGCAGCAAAAAACCTAAAAATGGCGGCGCTTCCCCCTCCACCGCACACGATGCGTCACTGTTCTCGCTTATCGTAATGAATTCTTTGATCCCTTAGCTATCCAGTGGTATAATTTAATTTTGGATATAGAGGAAATATTCGAAACTACAACACCAAACTATATCCCCGATTTTGTTATCATTAGGTTTTTTGGATTGCCCCCGTATGGTAGCAAATTTAAAGACGTATTCACGTCAAAAAACAAATTTATCTTCAACTTAATGGGCTGTTTCAGCACAAACGTATCATTTTCAATACTTATTAAAAATAGTTGGTTATTTATATAATTGGCCACGTTTGAATTGCTTGGAATAATTATTTCACCCGTAAGTAAAACACTATAAAAAGCATCAAAACCATTCAATTTAAATATAATACTAGAGATTTACGTTTCATAATAACATTTTAATTTCGGTGATATTTTGGAAAATCAAAGAGTGGGAGGATCTATTTCTACATCACTTTATTAACGGTATTGTATTGTACCGATGTGCGTTGCCAGTGTTTAAAATGGTTTACAAATTACTTTGTTAACAAATTAAATGTGAAAATGAAGTTCATTAGAGGATGTGCGTGCGCTCTTAAATAACTTACAATTATTAGGGCAAGAGATTAAAACCTTCCGCTAACAAATTTTTATTAATATCATTGAGTCAAAGAGTAAAGTGATATGTTCGTAAAGGTTACACGCACATATTTATTATTTTTATTATTTATTTAGCACCGCGTCTTACTACCCGTTCGGGTTATACGCTTAAGTACTAATTACACTAATTGATTAGGAATTGGGAAGGTTGAATTTAGAGGAAGTGAACCCGCATTTGTGTGGAGGGAGAGTGGAAAACCATTTTAGGAAAAACCACCCCCAGTTCACCCAACCGAGATTTGAACCTCGATCTCCCCGTCCTCAGTGGTCTGGCTCAACACGACTGGCGCGTTAGCCAACTACGCCACGGAGGCGGGTCACATATTTATTAAAGGGTGTAAATCTGATCCTTTCTGTATTTTTTAAACAAGTAGACAGTTATATATATTCAATCCCTTACAATTATAATAATTGTATAAGTGTCAGCATTAAGCCAACTACCGACTAGCAGGAACCGTGGTGACATCACCATCGTCATAAACGTCACTACTTGCAAGTTGCACTTACTTCAACAAGTCCATGTGAAAAATTTACTTCCTGTAGCTTGATTCACACGTTCGTCGAAAATATAAAGCAGAATCCAGTGTTGCCAATATAGCGACTTTGTCGCTAGACCTGGCGACTTTGAAACGACTAATTTTCATTTCTAGCGGCCAGCGACTGATCTGGCGACTTTCCTTAATTTTCTGTCAAGTTAATGATCATTATTTTAAATTTTAATATTGTAGAATTTTGATTTTTGAACTACCGTACTGTAAGAACGCATAATGCATGTATTGCTTCAGTTTACAGAAGAGCGCTAAACTATCTATCTGTCATTCACAAATCACATTGACATCGTTCCGGAGCCGGGGATCACCTCAGTCTACTGATATATCTTACATTCATTTCAGATTAATGTATGCATTTTTAGTTTGGCGTCAAACCTGACGACTTTTAATTTTTCGTCTAGCGACAATCTAGCGAATTTCTGGTACTAACACTTATATGTTCGTTTGCCATACTGGCAGAATCTGCCTCAGTGGCGCAGAAATTCACGCGCTGTATGTTGACACATGTTGCATTGCAACGCCAACTTAAAACAGCTGATTATCAACATACCTTCCTTATCTACGGTCCATATCTGGTTATTCATAGAAATAATCATGTACAAGTAGAGGATGCCTATGAAAATGATGGAAATGGAATAAATAAGAAAAAGACTACAAGGGAGGCAATGAAAGAGATGGGAGGAGCAAATAACAAGGAGAGCGCAATTAAGAGGAGAAGAATGGAAGCAATTAAAGAGCCGGTGGAAGGAGAGAGAAAGAAGTAGGTATTTCACTAAACTGTCCCAGCCACAGGCTGGAAACAATTGATGGATGATGATAACTACCTATAAAAAGGTTTTTAAACTATTGATTAATATGCAGCCTTTAATTTTTTTTTAAAGTGACATGATCTACAAGTTGCATTTATTCTTGAGTGACCTGCTTCAGCGGCCGAATAGTCTAAGGCGTCACTCTCATGCTAGACTGACCTGCTAATAGAAAGATTGGGGGCCAAATTCTGGTCTGTTCTTCTGAGGTCCAAGGGTGGTTTTCCCCTAAATTGTTTCCCCCACTCCTTCCCCAAAATTGTGGTTAGATTAACTCTAAAACGCATCCTTCCTCATCCCTACCCCATTAGAATATGCAGATATATGTATAACCTCAATGTATATATATAACGCTCTGATATTAAAAGAAAAAGAATCCTAGAGTTGGTGCAAATATGTAAACAAAGATAATTTGCTTCTAAACTATGCCTGCTCATTTTAGTGAATACGGACCTAGGTGCATCTTTCAAAGTTGTGTTGGCGCATCTATTTGTATTCTTTATTAAACCCGGGCGTTTACATCTATAGAATAAATTAAACTGAAACTGAAATTTGAATTAACATTTTTGAAAAAATGTATGGAAAAAAATTAAAGGAATATCTTCCTACTTACATGAGTGTTTTACAAAAAAAAAAGAAAAAAAAGTTGAGATAGATACTATAATTTGTTAATAATCTTCCCATTCGTTAATTATTTTAAATTAGCATATAGTTTAGTTTAATTCCATGTACTTTCTTTTATACTAAAGTAAATTTAATTTAATATAAAGTAATTAAGAGGCATGAAACTAATTTTTAAATTTAATTTTCACATTCAGTCAAGCCTCAGCCTCCCAAGATTTGCATGTGTGAGTTGAGATACCAGTTAATAACGTTTCGGGGTTTCTGGGCTTGGTTCAATTGTTTTAACACCGCGTCTTAATACTTGTTTAGGTTATACGCATATGTATTAATTACGCTAGTGAGTTAGGGATGAGGAAGGTTGACTTTAAAAGGTGTACCCACATTTACATTGAGTGGAAAACTATTTAGGAAAAAAACAACAACCTCAGAACACTTGACATGGATTTGAACCCTGATCTCCCTGTCATTGGCAGTCTAATGTGAAAGTGAAGCCTTAGAACATGAGACAACTGAAGCAGGTTTATTTACCTTTGCCTGTATATAAAGTAATGTGACTAGTAATTCATCTTTTGATACTCTTTAATAGATGTTTCGGACACCACCGTCTTTATGTTGTTCAACCACACCCTCCAAGTTTTACTACACACTTCTTAAACTACAACCTACAAGTTTATTTATTGAATGTCCAGCTTTTAAATGAATCTTTTCTTTTTGTCCAAATTAAACATTCGATTTAACATTGACTTTTATCAATTTTTTTTTTCATCGAGCATCAAAAATGAACTACACATTTTGCTTTACTATTTTAGTAGTTCTTTATTTATAGCTTTCTACAAATAATAATGTTTTACTATTTTTAGTGAAAGGTTAGACTTTCATTTATGTAAGAAAAATATTAGCTGTAAAATTAGGGCTTTTCGGTGTCGCCTATAGGTCATTATAGAGAGTTAGACAGTTTTACAATCCTAAATTAACAGAGTTCTTTGTTCTATTAATATATTTATTTAAATTGTGTTAAGTAATCAAGAGTAGTACCTATGATAGTTGTTAAAGTATTTAATAACTTACCTTGCATTGAATTGAATTCTGATAACAATGTAATTTGGCCAGGGGGTATTTTCTTAATTATTATAAAATGTTATGGAAAAAGAGCCATATTGAGCTTCAAATTTTTTTTATTAAAAAAGCTTGACAGTTAAATATAAAAAAACACCCTATGCTAACAACCTTGCCTGGATAGATAATATAAATTAATAAAATAATCAAAATATTTATTTAATAAATACTTTCGTAAATATATGTTTCGGTGCAGCACACAGACTTTCCCACGGCTTTAACTAAAAATGTATATATTTACTCAAAACTCATATAAAACAAGATCATAAGCATTGCTGAAGAAATATTCCACCAAATATCATAAATGAAATAATATACACTGTTACAAAAACATACTGAGATAAAAGAAACATATCTTTTCAACAAATAGCATAACAATCAATTTCCCTTATCTCAATTTAGAAAATATAAGAGACAATATCTCAGAAACTATTGGTTTAAAAAAAATATGTTTGAGATAAAAGTTTTTAACTTATAATAGGACTACAACTTTTCTATAAGAAAAATATATTTCATATTTAAAAGAGTTATATGATCAAAATTGCAGATATCTGTTTTTGTAAAGTAACCTCCAAGTCCTTTTCCAGGATTTTTAAAATTTATTTGTTAAGTCAAATAAACAGTGCCTATAAAATAATGTTAATAAAAATCAATAGAACCAGTTTCGATAAATTCAATTTTTTCTCTACGTTACTCTTAAATTTAGGGTTAAATATTTAATTCCAAAAACTCGTTGTGGGAAATTTATGAAAACCCCAAAATACTAAATTTTAGCTAATCGGTAAAATTATTTCAATTCTAGGCTGAGATACAAACAGACGGCATCGCGAAAATAACTTTTTTGCTTTGGGGGGTTGGGGGGAGGGCGGTGGGGGTATATGAAACGTCGACATTTATAAAAAATCTCAAATTCAATTTTTTTCAACAATTACAACACTCTCTCTGAGGGGTTGAGAGAAGATATGTTAATACCGTTACAGTTTTTACGTTCACACGCCCCAGGGTTGGGATATCAGCTGTCTTATTATACTCTGTACTTGCTATCACACGGCTATATGATGATCCGATGATATGCCTAGCCCACTGTAGGATTTATTAATTAGTTCTATTTTATATAATTGTTGAAATTAGTAAATTTAAATGTATACGATTTATTTAACAAATTACACTTTTAATATTTTAAATTCAACTTTAAAGTGACATAGTTCTCAATCGTTTAACCAACTGACGCGGAGAGCCGAGCCAGAGTAAAGCAGCGCACCGTTCGCTTTTATTTTTAATGTTCAATCTTCTTGATGAATAAACAGAACAGAAAGAATTTCAATTTTTTTTATTTATATAGTGTTTTATCTTATTTTCCTTTATTACGCTGAAAAGTTTCCTTTTGTCGCACTGTTCGTAGCACTGTTCTTTAGAATGCTTATAACATAAGATTTAACAAAATTATAAATTGCCTAGGTTGAATAATTAACTTTACAATTGAGCTTAGGTCAGGTATATATATATATATATATACACACACATATATATAATTATATATATGAATTATATTTGAACTTGTTAAATTAAAACTTTACTTATATATATACAGAGCCCTGCGTTTGTGGAGATCGCGATAATTCGCGAATGTTAGATATGGCATTTTTTCTTTCATATGTTCACATTTCAGGTTACCCTGATTGCAAATACAGTGGAGCGTCGTTAATCCGGATCGATCGGGACCGGGACCCATCCGGATTACTGAATTGTCCGGATTTTCAAATGTGCTTTCAATAAATGTATACATACGTAATGTATTGACTAGAGGATACATGACGCTCGGGAGTCTATTGTATTGCAAAATAGAGGCTGAAGGGTTCGAAAAATACGGTACACAAAATATTTTAATAAAGTATATTGAATAAGAACATGTACATTATGTAATTTAGATCAGTAACTCTACAATACTTTTTAGAAAAAAAACCACAAGAATCTACAGTAATTAATGGAAACTTACTGGGTAAAAAAGTCATTAATTGTTTTTTGTACAAGACTTGGACGTACGTTTCTTTGCAGCCATGTCTCTCAGTCTTTTAAGAAGTACAAGTTATGTCACCGTCCCCTCAGGTTGCCTCTCTAACCAGTTCATAGCTGTCTGGAATGCTTCATAGGCGTCTGAGTGTGAAGGGCCGGCAGCTTCTTCAGCATCCATTTCTTCATCGTCGTCACTCTCTCTCTCTCTTACATTGCTTCCATTATCATTGTCCTCAATTACCTGATGAACAATTTCGTCATCATTCAAATGCTGATAACCATCTCACCACCGATCCGAATTTGCGACGCTCCGGATTTTTGACGTCCGGATTTCCGACGCTCTACTGTATATGCTCAGAATTGTCGCGATAATTCGCGAAATCGGCGTTTTAGCGCGATATTCGCGATTTTAAACGATGTCCGCGATAATAGCGATTTAGTCTAGGTATAGTTTAGTAGTAACAGACAGCAGAACCACAATGAAAGTGGATAACATTGTTACCAGTTGCATGTTGCAGTTTGGTGATGTTGAGTAGTTATTTTGTATTTTTCTAGCCTAAATTGAGATTTAAAAATATAGTCACAATTTTTGTGAAGTAACAAGATGATTTTTGTGTAATATTTTGTCTTTGTGACTTGTACATACTTTTCCCGGACCAGCTGCCGCTAAATCTTACTTTTTTAATAAGTTGACAGCACATTTTTTTGCGGACTAGTGTTTTTTACCGTTTTGTCCAAACAAAATGTAATTTTTGGTTTTCACTTCAATATGTTTAGTTTACCTGTTTCAAACATTGTCCTGGAAGTCTAGTTTTAACCCAACAAAGTCACCTTAATCACGAAAGTTTGGTAAAAACCACTTTTTTAACGCTTTTGTCTTAATTCGATAATTTCGTCGCAAAAATAGGATTTTTGTAATTCACCGCTTATTCACCGCTTTTGGGAAACTTAAAAA
>CABFWO010002371.1:112648-124323 GCA_902155825.1 Timema genevievae
TATATATATATATATATATATATATATATATATATATAAGTAAAGTTTTAATTTAACAAGTTCAAATATAATTCATTTGTGTAAGCTGAAGGAAAAATTATAAATTCATATAAGTTGAGAGTTGAAATATATAAGAGTACCTTTAACTCAAATTAAATTTTGAAATGCTGGAGTAAATATAAATAATTTAACAATTTTAATGAAATGTTTATTTGATATTAAATAAGCTAATCGTTTTCTTTAAAACTCAAATCCTTACACGGGCTGTGTTAGTTATTCAATCAATCATCATTTACCATATTTACTACGGCAAGCATTTAGATATAAATTCACTCAATTAAATAATCCTTAATATAAAATTACCTTATATATTCTTAATCACTACCTTAAATTCATTTGAAAAATGAGATCACATGTTTCTAGAAGTTTGATTAATTTTCATTAATTTAGTTAATTTTTAATCTAAATGCAATTTATTTTTGCAAATTCTATCCTTAATTGTTTATATTTGTTAAAATTCTAAAATCTATTAAATTGTTTGAAATTAATCCCAAAGAGTGATAACTATCTTTAATTATTAGTTAATTAATGGTTAACAATTTAATGTCAAACTTTTTCTTTAATCAATTAATTTGCTAACTAAGTTTTATTTGTCTCAACAATTAATAGAAGTTATTTTTATTATTACTCAGAGTATCATAGAACAAACTAATAATAGATTGCCATTGAGCAAGGCATGCTACTAATCCCATTCAATCAACACTAATATCTTATTTTCATTCATATTTCTTTTGTAATGTTTAGTCCTTGTTCTTTAGCTTTCTTAAGTAAACGCAATTTGATTTATCACCTGTTCATGTATGATTAATCACTATTTTTAGTCACACATTTTCTCATTGTATTGATCCGTTAGTCCATTACACATGTTCACATCACTAATTATTTTATTATGACATGATTGATTTCTTAATCAGTTTCTCATTAAGTTAAAACGCATTAATACAATTATTGCTCCATTGTATTTTAAAAACACTATACCTGCTCGGCCTATATTAATAATATTTGACAAACTTGTTACAAATTAAGTGCATATCTAACTTAACTTCTCTAGATACCTTAAATTTTACTTTTCAGCTTATCGGCTTACTCTGTTATCCTGTCAATGTATCATCCAATACCTTCTTAAATTTAATAAAATTTAATTAATTAAATGCAACATCTTTCCTGACCCCAAATGACTTGAAGGTGCAAAATATAGCAAACAAACAAAATATATAATCAGAGTGGGGTGTATGAGTCAAACAGAGTAAAAATGATCTGATAACAAATGATTGTTACTCAGTGACTCACAACCCACCTGATTGCGGAAATTAAGAAAAGGCAACTAACTGCCTTCCTCATTAGTTTATACCTTAGAATGTTTATAGATAGGAAAAGACAAGGACACAAAAATTATAGTAATACATAAATGTGATGTTGCAATTTACTTTTGAGCATTAGTTATTGTTATAACAAATAATCATCCAAAAAGGGATATTTAAATATATAAAAATTTCTATGTTGTAATAAATATCTCTCTTGATTATACATAAAAAAAAGTAGTTAAGGTTCAAAATTAAAATAAATTATCTCAGCTGCACGAGAACTCTTATCTCAAGACTACTGGGTATTTATACATTATTATGAAACCCTTTCTCTTTGTTTGTCTGGTTGACGTAGTAATTTTACATGATACAATAGTAAGAATCTGGTTGATAATGCTTGGGGTTAAACACATTAGAAATGCACTTATACCTAAATTTTATATTATATTGTAATGGAACAAGTTTAAAGGTTATCATGAAATAAATAAAAAAATAAAAACTATTTTATGTTATATGTTTGGTTATTTATGTATTCTAAATTTTAACCTTACCAAAACTTGCCTGTGGAGCTCCGTTAATTTACATATATAGGTTAACATAATCCACTTAAAATTTGAAACAAATTAAAATTCTTGTGTTCGTAAACTTTATATTAATATATATAAAATATGCTTTATTACCAAAGTAATAATTACTATATCCCAATTTTAATTAACATTAAATCATTAGACACAACAAAAAAACCCTTTGAAACATTTCAAGAAAATAAATAAATATATATTTAAGTTCAAGCATGTCTAAAATGATGGCACTGAAAGTTTAACATTTACCATTAACCAAATTAGATTTCAATGATGTCTAAAACAAAATAGCCTCACTGCTCATAGTTACATATTTATTTCTTTTTAAAGCTATCTCAAGATATAGTCTACCTGTGGTTGATTAAAATTGTAGTAATATAAAAAAAATTGAAACTTCTCACCCATAGACATTCTGTAGTTGAAATTCAATCACGTAAAAACATATCTTTATATTTAATGAAATATATGAATGTCCTTTTCACAACCTCTCCAAGTTAAAATCGAGACCCTTGTGTAAATCTTTTATATTTCAAACTTGTAATAATCTGCAGCACTGTGTTCCTTTTTCCCTATTGATTGGAAACTTTAGCCTTCCAGCTTTAATACAATTTTTAAAGCGACGCCAATAATAAAACAAAAACAAATAGTCTCCTTCAATTCTTTTTCTTCTTCTAAAAAAATAACTTTCCAAATATACACCAAAGAGGTTATAAAATTGAGAACCAGGAATATTGCTGGAATAATGAAATATAGATGAGAGATTGAGTAAAAGGAAAGGTAAAAAATACTTTGATGAATCAACGAGTATTTGGAGTAAAATAGGATCTGGCTGAAAATGTCTTGATTTAAAATTCCTTTAAAAGACCCCGCCGCATCGATATTCAAATAATTTATTAAATTTCCGTCTAGCTAGGCTTCTATCAGCGCGCATTCTAGTTGCAAAATTAGGTAGCTATTGCAGGTTAGTCCAACTAATGTCCAAGATTAGCGCTAGCAATTATTACTTGTAATGATTCTCCGTGGACCGTGGACTTGAAACCTTAGACGTGGAGGCAGTAGAGTAATTTGTGAATGCAGTTATTAAACAAGTACTCCGTGGAATTCAGATGAAAGATATGACGAGAAGAAACAGGTAAATGTTCTTTTTAAATCGTCACACGTGATGTGGTTTGTTAATGCTTCCAGGCTTTGATTATTAACATAGGGTTATTATGTCTTCCTTCACTAAAATAATTACCAAATAAAACTTTCCGAGCCCCAAAGGCAGTTTCATCCAAATGAACAACAAACAAGATATGTAGTTTTATTTACTGATTAAAATAAAATATAGACAAATATTAAACCACCTATATAAAAATAGTAAAACTTTTACAATGTTAAGGAAAAATCCTAAATACGCCTAAGTTAATTTATAAGTTCCTCATGGTAACTATATAATCTGCGTTAAAAGTTTGCTTAGTAAATCTGAAACTATCCGTACACACATATTTGGAGGCAATAAATATTATGAATACACTAAACTAATATTAAGTCCGAAATAATTAGTTGCCCAAGGGCCAGCAGCAATAACTTGTACTAATAATCAAATAATCAAATCCTAATAAATTTTAGAGAAACCCATGGTTAACACAAACTTAAGATGTATTCCTAACCTTTAGAATAAACCAAGTTATATGTGCAAGATACCTTCAAAATAAAAAATATGTCCCTCGACAAGTCTCAAACATAGTGTACCGGCTACTTATTCTTATAGCTACGGCCACAATATACTAAAAGAGGGTGGGCAGAATTTAGGGAATTTATTATAAAAAAAATTAGAAAATTTGCAAGTTTAAGAAATATTTGAATGATTTATTCAAGGTAAACAACAGAGGTAAACAAAAAATTACATGGCCTCACAAGTCAAACTGAAGTGTATTGATAAACATATAAATATGGCAGAGACTGCATTTGCGCAATACATTTGAGAGCATATTTCACAATCTCAATATAAATTATTCATTTATATGAAATAGTCTGGAAGCGATCCAATAACAATAAAAAATCGTCAATATTATAATAAAGAGCTCAAAGAGCCTCTTTTAAACGGTTAACGCTCCTGAATCACCATTGCGAATTCAAAATAAACAAATTTAAATTTAAATATCTTTTCTGATATTTATAAAATAGTTTAGATCATTAAACCTTTGAAACCTTACTATAGTAACAAAGAGCCTAAAGAGCCTCTTTTAAACGATTTACAAAGCACCTGAATCACCATTTTGAATTCAGACTAAACAAATTTTAATTTTAAGATTACATTTAAATTTAAATATCAATTCAGATACAAATAAACAGCACAAAGGTTTGACTTCCCGACATAACTCAAACTTTTGTGGGACTATTACCATCGCTTCTTTTGAAGTAATCGACAAGATTTCGACTTGTTAATAATTAACATTATAATAGAAAACAAAGCAATATTATATTAGAATACTTGTAATTTCTCACCAAACGAATTTGTAAATGTTAAAGTTAAAACTTATATAAAAAAATTAATTTAATATTTTCTTCAAAAATAAAAGTCTACAAAATATTACCTATAAAAGAAACATTATCAAATTTTAAAGTTCAAACAAGAGCAATAACAATTTATATTTAAACTAAATATTCCAAGCTAGAAAAAGAATCAAAAGATGTTACCCATTAACATGTCTAAAATTACAAAGAGTTTAGCGCCCAAATGGCAAAAGGAAACATTAAGTGTTTTATAAAAAAAAATTACTTTCAAAAATAAATCTACTAGGGAGAAATTACAGACTCCTACACTGAACAATTTTAATCACATAATTAATCTAAATTTTCAAAAAATCAAACCCATTAAAGGTCGTTTAAATTTTAAATAATTATTAAAATATATAAAGTTTATATATTTTCATCCTGGAGCGATTACGTCTAAGTCCAGACAAGGACCTCTCGTGGCTGTGTCGGATATAATGGTCAAATATGCCAGCTGATTATTTTCAAGTCCAGAATAGGACTTCTCTTGGAAGTGTCGGATGTAATAGTCCACCATATTTGCTGAGTTCCCTCGTTATATAGGTCCAGTTGATGGATAAAGAGGTGGGAGATTTTCATATTAAAATTACAGCGCCACACCGCTAACACGTGCTAACAGCACTCTCTTGTTAGCAGCTCTCAAAACTTGGCTCGACACCAAGTCATGTAGGCCAGACATCTGGAGAGTCAACAATTAAACTTGGTTTGTTCCCAAGTCACGTACGCCGGACACCTGGTGAGTTGGCTGTTGAGTTTAGCTACGTCTATCAAGTCACGTACCCCAGCCCCCTGGTTCGTTGCAATTCAACTTGGCTCGTTCCCAAGTCACGTACTCTGGACACCTGGTTAGTTTCAGTTCAAGATTGTAAGTGGCCCATTTGTAGCCCAGCCGGACCAATCAGTGCATTTCTGGATTTCTCTATTGGAACACCTTGTTGCTGCATCCATCATTCATAGTTTGTTAGGACTTCTCTTCATTATAGAATTTGGTGTGAAAAGGTTGGTCATGGAACTTATGCTAAGCCAGAAGATACAATGAGTGAGTAAATCAATAAAGCACATATATTATAGACATAGTAAGTTTTGTAAACTTTGATATACAGGATGTCTATGAATATCGGCATTATTCGGAGTGGGTACTATTCAAGTAAACTAGCTAGTCTTGCTAGTGTTACTATTGCAATATGTATATATGCATTAGTTTATTTGGGGAGGGTAGTAACCTTGTGATATTAGCAATATAAGCTAATGTTACAATAGCGAGAACTATTAAAAGTTTTCATAACTTTGGGAACATACTTTGACAAAAGAATATTAATTTAAGAGCCTCAGTGACAAGTGATAAGTGCATGTAAAACTTGGCATAGAGGCCTAACTCAAATAATACGACTAACAGCATAACATAATTAGCAAACATTAAGTTTTAACTTGATTCATACAAAACAAATCTTGTATTATAATAAAGTTATTACTGAAGAATATCTCCATATTATAGTCTTTGCTAACTTATTTTCCTTCAAAGGCTATAAATAATAATGAAAGTTTAGAAGTATATTTCCATTTTAGAGTCGTTGGAAAACTATTCTCAAACAAGAAATATGAAAGTTTTAAGAGTTTATTTCAACTTTAAAATCTTTTTAATAATATTCTCCTTAAATATATCACAGAACAAAGTGAAAGAGTTTAATAATTTATTTCCATATTAAAGTCTTAGGAAAAATATTATTATTAAATATAATCAAACAACAAAGTGACAGTTTAATAGTCTATTTCCATATCAATGTCTTTGGAAAAGTATTATTACTAATTATAATCATACAAAAAAGTGACGGTTTCATAGTCTATTTCCATATAAGAGTCTTTGAGTCAAGTCTTCCAACCAAGTATCTTAGCAAAAAAGTGTTTTTTAAAATATGGAATAATATGTACAAAAAGAATTTTGAAATATAAATATGAGTTTAATAATTAGTTTTAAGCAGAAACATAATTTTGCTTACATTCTCTTAACGTCTCGTAGCTCGATGCTACCCATCTAGTTCAAACCGAACAAGTCCCAAGAATGCTCTTCACTTGGCTGAACGACACTTTATGTTATCCACAGAGGGAGGGAGTTTAGGAATCACGTTGGGGGTGACACACGCACTGGATGGATGGAGAACATTGGAAAAGCCACGTAGATGATTCTCGAAGCATCTCTATCTCTGTGGAACCTTTTCCCTGGTTCCACCAACTTTAGCACCTCCTGGTGGCCAGCCTTGGGAACGCAGTCGCGAATCTTAATTTGAAAGTCTCTGATTCGATCTCAGATTGGATCTTTTTTTCTTGATTTATTTTTTCTTTTTGTATGGAGATTATGTTACCTAGTTTCTGGTCCAATCTCAGATTGGTTCGTTTTTTCCATTATTTATTCTCAATTCTTTTATTTGTTCATGGGTTCCTTTAATGGACTGACTACAATCATCACTGACCTTCTTTGGGTCTTTTGGTATATGTTGCGTCTCTAGTTTTTAATTTTAGATATTATGTTCGATTTTAATACCAATACCAAACTGTTTGTGTTCTGAGCTTTTATGCTCCTCATTTAGTCCCCTTGTGAATAGGTTGGTAGTACTGGATAACCTACCAACTTCCCCTATATTTGTTACTTGATTTTTTGTGACTAAATATGTTTCGTTTATTATTTGTTTTTTCTACTGCCTTCATAACTACCCCATCATTTTGTTTTGCAATAAAACTTTTATTTGCGTCTTATTGTGAATCAAATGCTAATTTTACTTTATTTATTTCTTTTTCTAAGTTCTTTTGCACTACCTTAACATTTATATCAGTGTGTTCTACCTGAAGGTCCAGATTCCCTACCTTAGTTTCCACTCCCTTTAACCCTTTATTTAATTCTTCTTCAACTATTTCTATTTTATTTTTATTAGTTGTAATTTGTTTCATTAAGATAAATTGTCCCTTTCTTAAATTTTACTGTTATTTTACGGTTTTACCTTTTTTTTTACCTTTCCTCCTTCAATTAATTTTTTATCGACTTCATTAAAACGTACTGACAAATTTTGATAAACCATTTAGAGTTGGTCAAATTTCTGCTCTAAGTGACTAAATCTCGGCTCACATGCCTCCTTGCTTTGTTCAATTTTAGCACCTAGCTCATTATTGATTTTATCTATTTTTTTATAAGTTTCTTGGCTACTTTTGTTCAATTTTGTAAATTTTACTAAACAACAAACTCATATACTGATCTAAACTTTTCGTGGGCTCCACCATAGATTGTTCCCTCGTTATCTCTCGCCCTTTCTCATCACGTCTGTTTGTTCCTCCTCGGTGTGATGTTCTTCCACGGCGTTCCGTTCTTGTGTCGTGTGTTGAACGTCTGTTTGTTCCACCTCGGTGTGATGCTCTTCTTCGGTGTGGAGTTTTGTGTGTCGTCATCATCTCAGTTGATGGAGTTCCTTTTTGATCTCGGGGATTCGAAAGTTCGCCCCACGTTGGGCGCCACTTATGTTGATACCATTACCGTTTTTACGTTCACATGCCCCAGGGTTGGGATAAGAGTTGTCTTACTGTATCCTGAACTTGCTATCCCACGGTTATGTGATGATCCGATGATATGCTTAGCCCACTGTAGGGTTTACTAATTAGTTATTTTTTATAATTGTTGAAATCAATAGATTTCAATGTTTATATACGACTTATTTAACTAATTACATATTTAATATTTTAAATTCAAAATTGAAGTGACATAGTTCTTATTCGTTTAACCAACTGACGTGGAGAGCCAGAGACAGAGTAATGCAGAAGCTGCTTCAGCCCCTACCCCTTGCTTCTTAAACCCCTTGTCTTCAGTGTTAGAACCAACCAATAGGAGAGCTCTTGGCAGTCTGCGGTTTTGAAGGCTAGCTTCCTATTGGGTAAAAGGTGGCCTACTCATTTCCACACTTTTAAATAGAACGGAAGAAGTTTTTAAACAAAGAAAAGTTTAATAATTTACCTCTGAAAATGCCTTATGGGCTTGAAACTCAGTAAAATAAATAATAATTAATCAAAGTGGTATTAATTTTAAATATATAGCTGGAATTTAGAATTTTGTACTGAAATAATAATAATAATAATAATAATAATAATTATTATTATTACTTGCACCGCATCTTACTACCCGTTCGGGCTGTACGCACTTACACTAATGTGTAATTTTAGGGTGATTGTGAGATAAAATGGAGGACCTACAGTTTAACGTGGAATTCGAACCACGGTGGAGGCCTGGCATGCCACACATTCACAAGTTGTGATTAATACACGTCTTGTCAGAGGTGAAGGAAGGATTTTGTACTGAAATTAAATCGTTCAATTCTGCCTGGTCATCCTTGGATGAACTATTCAAAGGAGAATTTACAGACAGTTCTTTAAAGAAAAATATACTTCATCCATTACTTCAAATAAATGAAAGGAGCCCAAAACAGTATCCTTACAAAGATTTAAAGTAAAAAAAAAGATCATGTTTATACTGTAGCTAATCCATCGAATTCGATTCAACTTCTCACCCTTTCTTCAACAAAAATGACTGGAGAGGAATGGAAAATTTATGTAAATTCTGGCAAAGTCAAAACTGTTGCCGAATTTTATAATATTTTACTGAATTAATTTCAATTCATAATATCATCATAAAATAAGCCTGCAATCCTTTATATTAGCTTAAAGATTGTATCAGCATGTAGTCTACTCAACGTTATAAAATAAAATAAAATTTCAGCATGGAACAGTAGCCTATGCTGGATTGTAAAGTAGGGTGGGCTCAAGAAGAGTTTTAGGGGAAGCACCGCCCAATGGCCGCAGTCAATATTTTTTTTAACCATTTCATACACTTAGAAGCTTTCTTGGAAGTTTTTAATTGTTACTTGTTAACATGATCATTTATATTTTTACTATTATAAAGGTGATAATCTAACACAATAATAAATAAATAGGCTTAAATAAAAGTTGGCTTAACCGTCACTGTCAGAAATATCACCGATTATTTACAATAAGTAAATGTCTAGCCATTGTGCAACTCCTCAATGGAACCACGTGTGAAACTGGGATTTTTTGAGCCTGCCGCAATCTTCAGGGCTTAGGCCACTTTATAGTCTTCATAGTCAATGAATTTTAAGTTTTTGTAAGTTAAAATGGACAGCAATTACTAGCTAGAAATACATAACAGTAAGTAGGTACTTAAAAACCTCTTAGTTAATGGATAAAAGAAAGAGAGAACTATATGATCTAGGATTATTTAATATTATATACTGTATTTACTTCATGTTTTCTTAAGGTTATTTTTGAAAAGATATGTTTAGCTTGATGTGTTGTGTAAATATTAGGAATAGTTATAATAATAGTCATAATCTAACTATGAATAACATTAAATAGCTCATTTTCTGTTGATTTGCAGTACATGTAGGTCTACATAAATTAACCTACCAGCTGTTATATCTACTCGACCCCAACCACCATTTGTTTTTACGAAAAACAGCTCAAAGTCGTTTTTGCGCTCCACCATGGTCAGAACCACTAGGTCAAACACACTCGATTCCAAGACGTTGCCAAGTCAATTGCGACCACTCGCCCAAGAATTGTCCATTAAATTTCATCATGGTTGATAATTATGATTTAATTTTTAGCCTGTTTTTATCTCAGACATCTATAGGTAAGGAAGAACATGACTGATGTTAAAAATAATTAATATATTAATAAAACACAAAGTTTATTTATTTATTTATTTATTTATTTACAAAGTAGTGTACTGTACATTGTAAAAACATTGATTCACACTATCTGGTTCCCAACCAATGAATATTGTTCGCCTTGTGATAATCTCCATAGTATACCTTTCTTTCTTCATCATTCCGCAGTATGCTGATAGTAGGACATAGGCAAGAAAAGGGTATATTTGGAGTCAATTTCTATAATTTGTTTTAAAGGTCTCTAACCTAGGTCATGTGGTCTAAGTTTTTAAGGGTTTACTCGTGTTAGGCTACTGCTTACCAACTGACTAACCGGTATTAGTTAAAGTTTTTTTAATAAGTTTGTTTCCCAGGGTGTTTGAGATTTACGGGGAATACCGGTTTCTTCTAAACACTCAATTCAAATATGTGGATATATATATATATATATTAAACACACAGGGAAAATATGGGGTTCTGATCCTGGAAAGTAGCTGGAGGTCTGTTGAGAATTTCAGTTCCAAAATTATATTTTCATACTGTATGAAAAATCCCTAAATATAAAGATATTTTCTGATAAACGGTCTAAATTTCGAGTGCATTCAACTTGAATGAAAATTAGAACATGTTGTAGACATATTGTATTTTTGGTCAGCGGATAGTGTAAGAACTTGTTAGAAATACAAACACTTGACTGCACAATTTTACCAAGGTAAAAGTTTTAGATAAAAAGGTGTTACTCATAGGGGTTAAGAAATGTGAATACTAAGATATAATTTTAAGATAAAAAGATAACACCCTCTAAGTTCAACAAATATTTACTTTTTATTTATCCTGTTTCTCTCTTTCTAATTACAAGCAAACTTTTTTAGAAATGTACAAAATTTGATTTAGAACAGTGCACATTTTTTATTAGAACTTCACATTTTATGTAGAGCTACATATTAAATTATCCATGGCCTTAGGTAGAATTGATTAGTTAAAAAGTAATACAGTAATTAATACAATTATTTAAATTTTCTTTAAATACATTAAAAACTATTTCTTTGGCACTAAACAGATTTGTTATATTAAACTCAGCATTAAAAAAATGATATAAAGTTGTTGTCCCTCTCCTAGCTTTTTTTATTGACGGCCAACTTCCGCAACACCGGTTGGGTACCAAGACCAAGAAACAGGCCCAATGGTAGTACACAGACTATCTAGAAACCACCAATCTCAACATAGAGGTGCCAATAAGCAGCAAAGATTTTCTCCAAACCAACAACAGGATCAACGGTGTTATCGTTGTGACAAAGAGCATCCAACCTTTGAATATCCTTGGGCGAATGCGATATGTCATTTTTGTAGGAAGTTGGGCCACATAGAGAGGGCGTGTAGTTCGAAAAGACGAAATGATGTCAAACTAAGAGTGCAACACCCACAAACCAACCATCTAGCACCCATGGAACCTGCAAGATCAGAATTAGATATGGCATATCAGCTGTTTTCTA
>CABFWO010002372.1:0-40278 GCA_902155825.1 Timema genevievae
CTACCATTTTCCTAATATTCTATCATTTTATTTATCACTAAATGTTTTTGCTCAATGCACTTTTTTCATATATAATATTTTAAATCTAGAACTGGCATACAACCTAGTTCCCCGGCAATTAATTCATCACCGTGAAAGGGAAACCCACTTAAATCAATTAATGATGCATTTTTTTTTCTAAATTGTAGGAATTGTAACTGGGACCCTTAGTTCAGTAGGTAGACATGCTAAGGTGTCAGACAGCAAGTTAATAGTTCATAAGGATATAAAGACTCAAGCTATAAGGTAATTGTATGAGCTAGTGGTATGAAATTATCTTTTTGTTTGGTCATTGGAGGATAAAGTATTGGTTCATAAGCTATTTCTAAAAATTGTACTTACAGGTCTATTTAAAATCTGCCCTTTTTCTGGTGATTGATATCTTTGGCTTCCATTAGTGAATGTGTTTTCATCTGATTGCAATTTCATATCAATCTATAGAATCAAAAAATCAAATCAAAATTGATAACTCAGAAAACTGTTGTTCAAGGTAGCTTTGATCGATATTAATAAGTTTTATTTCTAAGGGCCGGTTTCGTAGTCGAATTGAGTATGCCTCAGGTGTGGCACTATACTAAGTACTATATGACACCCACCTAGACCAGAATGGAATGAGACAGTTTCATACGCGAAACTGGCTCATCCCATTTGAGTTTAGGTAGGTATCGTCTTGTGTTAAGTATAGCGCCAAACTTAAGGTGTACTAAGTCTGACTAAAACTGGCCTAAATCTGATCTCCATGAAATTTAAGTTGATCTTTAAAAATAAGTAGGCTTTGCAAGGGTAACCTATGTCAAGTTAATTACAAATTGTGAAAATATTGTTATGCTAAGACTTAGGAGGAAAAACCCTCAAGTTTTGCTAGAATGGTTATTTCACTAGGCAATTTACTAAACTGACAAATGATGTTATAATATGATAACTATATATTATAATCATATATTATTTTTATTTTATATTAACTCTAAAATTCATAGAATATAATTAAGTTATCTCAGAAGATTTTTAATTCCCCTTTACAGCCAAGTTTAGTTTTATTTATCAAAACCAATTCAAAATTTAATGTTGTATACAGTCCAAATGGGTAGATGTGGTGAAAGAAAATTAATGAATACAAATTTTACTTACGAGCAGATCCTCTTTAATAGGAGGAAGGGATATAGATTCTGGGCAACATTCTGGCTGCTGGTAATCATGCACTTCTTCTTTAAAACTCTCCTCCGATTTCATTGGAAGATCAATTTCAGACTAGCAGGAAACAAAATTTTTATGTTTTAAAGATTATAGATGTATATTAAGCATTTATCAGAGCATAGAGTGGTACAAAAGTTTTCATACCATTAAGCTATAATGAAAATGTTTAAGAACATTAGATATAAACTGAATAATGAACATGTTTCAAAGCATAGTATGATATATTGAAGAATGTTCAAAAACATATTGTGTTTTATTAAACACATTTCAGATCATATGAGTTATAATGAGCATGTTTGAACAGATCAAGTTTAGTATATATATTAATTTGTAATTATTTTTATCAATTAAATTAACTAAAGTGCAAGTATGATTATTTTAAAGGTAGTTAATTAAATTTAGGATTACTATATAATGTAACTACATTTAAAAATCTTTAAAATTAAGTTGTAAGGAATTTAATCAATTAAATTAACTTAGATCCAAATATAATTATTTTAAAGGTAGTGAATTAAATTTATAAGTACTATATAATGTAGATACATTACCGATAAGTACTGGTATATGATAATTAAATGATATTTTAATATTAATAAACCATATCCTTATTAATATAAAATTCAAATGTAATAATAATAATGATAATAATAATAATAATAATAATAATAATGTTCAGAATAAAGATAATCATAATGACCCCATTTAATACATACAGATAAATTGAACAAATTTCAGAAAATAGGGTTATATGTAACATGTTTAAGAACATACAAATAGACAGGGGACGATTATGAAAAACACAGCTGCCAAACTCCAATTGTCTAATGTCTGGTTAAGAATCAAAGAGCCAAAGCTATTATATTTTTTTTTAGTGAGGATTAACTCGCAACTATCCAGGAATCGTTCTGTGCCCAGGGTCATCATCATCATCATTATTATTATTATTATTATTATTATTATTATTATTATCATCATCATCATCACCGCGTCTTACTACCCGTTCGGGTTATATGCACTTACGCTAATGTGCAATGGTAGGGTGATTGTGAGATAATATGGAGGACCTACAGTTTAACGTGGAATCCGAACCATGGTGGAGGCCTGGCATTTCTCACATTCACAAGTTGTGATTAATACACGTCTTGTCAGAAGTGAAGGAAGGAAGGGTTTGGCAATAAGATAAATCTGTGCCGGGACCGAGGATTGAACCCCGGACCGATAGCACAGAAGTCTGACACCTTACCCCTAGACCACCAGGTCACCGCCCAGGGTCATTCTTCACTCATATTTTAGGGGAGTCTATGATGGATGTGCAGAAATCGTCGGCTACAAATGTGTTATTTATTATCATCATGAGCTACCAGATAATGCAGCCACCTTTGACTCGGTAGTTGGCTTATTGCCGCCACTTATACAATTATTATAAATGTAAGCCAACTAGCCTGGGCACGGGACAATTCCTGGATAGCTCAGTGGTTAGAGCATTGGTGTACTAAGCCAAAGGTCCCAGGTTTAATTCCTGTGTCCAGGTGTCATTTTTCAATTTTCAGAATATAATGCCTGATTAGTTTGCGAGTTTATAGAGCCTTGAGCTGAGGGTCAGCTATTGAATATTGTTATTAGTGTGCAGTCCAAACGGTTAGTAGGGTATGATGCTAAAAAAAGTTATTTTAAATTTTACTCTTGCTGGTACAGTTGATCTTAAAAAATAAAATTATAAGCTTCACACTGTAAACCTATGTAAAGTTAATTACAAATTGTTCAAGACAATATTTGTGAAAATATTGCTACTCTAAAACTTCAGAGGAAAAAACAACTCAGTTTTGCTAAAATGGCTAGCAATTTCATCAGGCAATTTACTAAACTGAAATAAATATTGAAACTGAATAAATTAATATATATATATAATAATTATATATTATATAATCTATTAAATAACTATATTACTATGCTTTTATATAACTTTAAAATCCATAGAATATAATTAAGTTTAATTAAAAAGATTTTAACTTCACTTCACAATCAAGTTTAGTTTATCTATCAAAACCCAATTTAAATTTGGTGTGCAGCCCATATGGGTAGATGTGGTGAAAGAAAATTATTGAATGGAAATTTTACTTACGAGGAGATCCTCTTTAATAGGAGGAGGTGATATAGATTCTGGGCAACATTCTGGCTGCTGGTAATCATGCACTTCTTCTTTAAAACTCTCCTCTGATTTTATTGGAAGATCAATTTCAGACTAGCAGGAAACAAAAGATGTTTTAAAGATTACAGATATATATTAAGCATTTATCAAAGCATATAGTGGTACAAAAGTTTTCATACCATTAAGCTATAATGAACATGTTTAAGAACATTAGATATAAATTGAACAATGAACATGATTCAAAACATAGTGTGATATATTGAAAAATGTTAAAAAAATTATTGTGTTTCATTTCAGATCATAAGCGTTATATTGAGCATGTTTCAGATCATAAATATATATATAGTGATCATGTTTCATAATAAGGAGTTAAATTGAAATTTAACCCGTTTAATATGTACAGATATACTGAACAAATTTCAGAAAATAGGGCTGTATGTAACATGTTTAAGAACACAAAAATATACAAGTGACGATTATGAATAACACATCTGCCAACCTCCAACAATCTAGTGTCTGGTTTGCATGGTGCAAGTTGATTTGCGAGTTTATAGAGATGTATTTTTATGTCCATAAGACAAAGTTTTGAATGTCAGAGTTTCTGACCTGTTTCTCTATGTCCATAAGACAAAGATTTAAGTATCAAAGTTTCTGACCTGTTTCTCTATGTCCATAAGACATAGATTAAAGTATCAGAATTTCTGAACTGTTTGCTATGTCCATATGACATAGTCTTAAATATTTGGGCAATTACCCGACGCCCTATACTGTGTGGCCAAGTCCCATATGGTCTTGCCCTTTAGATTGGGTAAAGGAGAGATCAGGTAATCTAAAACTTTGTTCCATGACCAAGTTGTGTCTTTGACTGATACCAGTCTCTAGTCTATCTATTGTTGTACCTTAGTACGATACTCAACTCGTGGATATGCTACTAGTCCAGAATAGTGGCCCACGGTGGTTTTGTTTATTTTATCCGGCCTCCACCTGGCGCCGCTTGAGTTAGTTAATGTTTAACTGTTTGCTATTGTTATAGTCTGTCTCCAGACTTATGTTTATATTTAAATATACTATTGAATGACCTGGCAGTACTAATAAGGAATAGACTGGCCATAGTATCTTTTCAGCATAAACTCCTGGTAGCTCGCCTTAAACTATTTGTATGCTTATAGTTCCACTTCTAGGAACTAAACATTTGTATATAGTAACTCATTATGGAGTTAACTCATGCAAGCTAGCCCGTTTGACTACCAATGTTGTTAAATTAGGACCTTTTAAACTTAGCTATTGTTTAACTATAGCTCTTTTCCATGCTTATTAGGTTAAAGTCTTCTAGTCTAGTAGCCGTAAGGCTAGAGTGGTGTTATGTACTGTTGCATAACCTTAAATCTATAGTTCCTTACAATTTAAATTGCCGTTGTTTTCAGACAGACGCACCTTCGTTTTAGAATGTGTGTTTGTTCTACTTTAACGAGTTACATCCTTTTCTAATAAAGACACAACCATACTTGTCTTGGTTGTGAGTCAAATTAAGGTGCTTCACACCTTACGCTCCTGATTTGGATAACAATGTCTTACTTAACAGAAATGATGCTCAACAATAAACAATGGAATGTTTTGTACATGATCACTTCAAACCCTTTGTAATACTTTTGTCTTTTGAATTTAAATAAACTCAATGTGAAATTGTGTTCCTGGAAACGCCCAAACTTGAGGAAAGATTGCCCCAGCTCTGAATGTTCAACGCTTCCTGGTGGAAGTTAAAGACACAGACACCTTGCTCGCTTGCTAGACTTGAGCCGGTGGTATGATGTCCCGCCTCTAGACGCTGTGGTTAGCGGTCGAACCAAGCTTGCTTAGATGTTCTGGAATATACTGGACTATTTCTCCCCTTCCTCTTTGTGTTCCTCGCACACGTCAGTTCCAGTCATTTATAAGCCTTCATCTCGTGCATTATTTTTGTATTCTATTCTAACAACTTGTCAAAGGAGCATCAGCAAGGACTTCAAGTACTAGTGATATGATTTTGTAACATTTTGAACTTAGTGCTACTCTTGTATAAACAAAGTCTCAGTGATTACATTTTAATGGTTTCATAGGCCTACTATACATATAAAGTTAATTTAGTGAAACTTTGAGATTTCTATGATGTGTCCCTTTTGAGTTATTTCAGTTTCAATCTAGCTGATTTTACGCAAATTGTAATATTTGGAGGCTTATACAAAACTAAGAATATAACTAAGAGACCTCAAACTTTTTCAGGAAGTAAACACATGTGAAACCTATACCCCCATGAAAACTTGAAGGTGAATCTTTATGTTTTTCAGATAATATTTGGTTCCAAAATTGGGTTTTTGTATGTTTTTAACTTAAATTTTCAATAATTTGTTTGAGAATGATCTCCCATTCGTGATCCATCTCCTCCCCTCGCCTGCACTCCTCCCCCTGCACTCTAAAATACCTGATATCCTAACAGTGTCTAGTGGTGAGTAAAGGATCATTTCCACTCTAATATCATTATTGCTATCTAAGATTTTATCTAAATATTTAGACTCATTAACCATCTCAAATGATATGTTATTCAAAGTAATCTCTAAACTAAGAACAATCAGATTTATAAAACAGTGAATTAAACTAAATCATCTAGAAACATTAATACAGTAGAGTCTTGGAAGCTCGACACTCAATAACTCGACATTTCGTAACTCGACACGCACATGTGCACACAAATGTTGGTGCCAGTCATCACAATCCATGGTCATTCAACCGTATAACCTATCAGTCTGTTTTTGTAACTCGAGTGGAACAGTCTGCTGTGTTTGTTAGTTTTCCAATTCAGTAATGTGTTATTCGAATCAATACAATATTTTTATATGTATAGTACTCTACTGCATTTTTGTATATTACACATATGTATGTACACCATTATATTAACATGTAATATATTATACTGTACATATATTACTGTTACTGTACCATACAATACTACAGTAAAGTACAACTGTACCTATAATATTCGATACTGTACTGTGGTTCATCCTTGTTTAGTAAACATGACATAATAAAGATGCATCTTATGCAAGTTCATTTGTAAAACTCAACATTTCAATACTCAACACCATCTCAGTCCATATTAGGTAGAGTTCCCAATACTCTACTCTACTAATAAATACAATTTTCACAAAGGTATAGGCCTACCTTAATTTCCAGATTCTCTTCGTGATAAATATTATATTGCAAGTCTTCCTCTGGTTCAGTCTTCACAGTGAATGCTTCTCCCTCCATAATGTTAAGTTTAATTTGATGTAGATGTAGATGTAGATGTAGATGCAGATGCAGATATTAACACCACACAAATAATATATCTCGATTGACCTGCACACTGATAATACAAACTATTAATTACTCAACATTGCATACATTAGTTAAATTCAAAGCTAAGCTACAAAACTAATAATTGTTACAGTCATTAATAATTAAATGTCCATATTAGTGTCAAGTAAATAAAAAATATTTTCAAAACAGTCAAAAAAGTAGGCCTATAAGCAAGATCAGTTGAGACTCGAAGATGAAATATTTCAGTATTAATTTAATAACAACTAGGCCTACTCAAAGCAGAATGTTTATGTACACATTGTTTACCATGACCGACTACACTATGGCCCCATTCCTCTTCTAGACCACGCCATAGTGGAAAAATATAAGCTATTATTAGTAACGCTCAAAAAAGAATGTTTAATTATTTATTTTTTTGCAACGCGTCTTATTATTTATTAGGTTTATACTCATTACAAGTATTCGTAAAGACTTTGACATAGGGGTGGCAGGAGTCACTAGACAATTTAAGGCCCATTCACATAGTGCTCTTTTTGATGAGGACAATTCTGAGTTCAAATTCAAAATGGCTCTAACAAAGTTTCATAATGTAGGCCTATGCTATGTTTTATAATATTTAGGAATTATAAGTCTAATTATTTTATCTTAGCTCCTATTGTAAATTAAAAAATTGCTTTCTCAAGTTTATTACATTGTAAAGAGTTTTTAAGTGCTTTTACTTTATAATAGGCCTACATAAACTGTATGCAAATGTTTTTATTTATTTATATCACTCTGATACCAGGGTGTAAATTGTACACTCACGTGAGTAAATATATTTATTTATTTTAAGTATTTAACATGCACTTTCTGAACTGAATGATTTTGTCAGTAAACGAGAATTTCTGTGAACGAGAGTGAAAGGGCCCACAAATTTTTCCGGAAAAGGTATTTTCACATACCTTCAGACAGGGTTCTGTTACATGCCACAATCTACATGGGATCAGTGGCTTCACTTTCCCTCTGAAGGACAACACATTTTTAGTGCTCAAGAAAAATCCGTCGACCCCTGTCGGGTTTGAACCCACGAACATTGGGTCCTAAGGTGAGCACTTTACTCACAGAAGTGTACATGTGGGTAAAAGTATCAAAACAAAAATAAGGAGTAGAAAAAAATATTGGTATCAAGAAGAAAATATTGATATCAAAGTATCATTACTTTTCAAAATCCCTAGATATGAGCCATCTGAAATAACAGCTGATTGCTTTAGAAACTGAATTGAAGCTCTAGAACTATACCAAAAACAATTACCAATGGATTGAGAAACTTATGTGAAAAGTTGCTTCATTAAATAAAAGGAGATAGATGTTTTAAAAACCATTCAAGCGTAGATGTTGTGTGTTCAGGAAAATATTCTGTTAATACTGCATAATAAAATTGTATTTTTAAATGCTTCTCGTGTTTAAAATTTCACCATTATCTTTAAAAGAACCCTAGAAAATGTTCTATAGGCCTAATGTAATTTTTATCAAAAAAATTTGTAAAACATATTATTTTTAAAATGATATTTGATGCTCCTTGTCATCCTGTAGCATATCATTTATATGATATGACCTCTACAATTAAAATTCCATAAAGACAATTAAAACAAAATAACAAGTACTAATATATTCTAATAAGATGTGGCAGGTGTTAACTCACTGTGGATTTATGTTGCTGGAAAACGCCCAAGCTCCGAGGATGACTGACCCAGCGGACCATACCAGAACCACGAGCAATTCCACGTCTTGATCAAAGGTCACACATAGAAGAAAAGAAAGATAATGGTCTCTGCTCGCCACACCTTCTGAAAGCGCTAGTGAGAAATAGGCGTAGTTCTACAACTCTACCTCACAGCCCACTCCCACCCCCCCTTAGATCTCCTGATGTATTTCAATTCCGAAGCAATTCTGTTGCTATATAACGGATTCCCTGTGAGTCAAATTTTTGTATTCCTCTGTATTAATTCACTGGAGGAAGAACTAAGATGTAAAACTTCAGCACCAAAGACTCTACTGGTGGCCACAATGTCTCAGGCGTCAGTCTCACCACCAAGTCGCAGAGGAAGCCTCTTCTGAGACTTTAACTATCTGTATCTACTGTTTAGAATCTACATTAGATTCTAAACTCTGTTTCTATGTTCATCAGACATAGTTTCATGTATAAGAAGGTCTAACTTTATTTTCTATGTCCATAAGACATAGTTTCTTATGTCAGATTGTCTAACGTTATTTTCTATGTCGATCATCAGACATAGTTTCATGTATTAGAATTTCTAACTTTATTTTATATGTCGATCAGACATAGTGTATTGTGTTAGGATGTCTGAGTTATTTTCTATGTCCATAAGACAGTTTCTTATGTCCTAATGTCTGACGTTATTTTCTATGTCCCTCAGACATAGTTTCTTTTGTCAGAATGTCTGAAGTTATTTTCTATGTCCATCAGACATAGTTTCTTAGGTCAGATAGTCTGAGAGATATTTTCCTATGCCCATAAGGCGTAGTTTAAATATGTGGGTTCAATGCTATATATATATATATATGCTATATAGCATTGAGCCCTTGTATTTAAACTATGCCTTATGCTCTCTTTCTCTCTCTCTCTCTATATATATATATATATGACCAGGTGATTGTGTTGACTGAGTCCATGAATCTGATTTCCTTTTCTATGTCCTTAAAACAGTGATATATTTATCAGGAAATGATTATGAAACCCTAAACGATATGTTCACATTTAGGATCTCTTTATAGCAACAATCAGATCATCTAACGTTTTCTTCTTGGACCTAGTTAGGTCAGTGACTGATTGCAGTCACGATTGTCTCCCTTTTTGTGTAGCTATTTACGGTGCGCAACCTGTGAGAGCACTACTAGATTGAAATAGTGGCACACGGGGCTAATGCTTTATTTCGGCCCCTTCAGGCGCTTTATGTATCTAGGTGCTCAAAGATAGTTTGTACTAGTTATTGTGTGCCCTAGTAATGGGTAAATCTATAGATTTACTATTGATTGTCCTGGCAGTACTTATTAGGAAATGACTGGGCATAATAAAACAACTGTGTAGATACCTGATTGTTAGCCATCTATTATTTGTAAATTGGAAGCTCCTCTTATAGGATATTATTCTTAGGTTTTCGTAACTCTCCATGGGGGTTAACACAATAACAATCTTCCTAATAGCTCTAAAAATATAGTATTTGATACTATGTTTCTATTTTAAATTGTTTCACTATCATTCATGATTAGACCTCTCATATATTAGTCTGGTATTAGCCAGGCTAGGTTGTCTTTATGTATATTGCCTAAAACTTAATTTGATTTGGATTTCATATTTTTTACTGCAGCTGAGTTGAGGCAGACGCTCCTTTGTATGAGTAAGAAAGAAAATCCCTATTTCTAGAGTAATTAAACTAAACTAAATGTTCTATCTAACTTCTGTTGGTTCCTTGTCTACAAAGTGTTAATATCTGTTCGTCCAACTGAATGTTTTCTACCTTGATAACAGATTACAGTTATCTTTAATTAATTGGATTAAAATCTTTTCACTCATATGTAGTTCTACATCTTTATGTTTGCTTTTTAATAAACTTATTTGTTAAACTTATATATTTCTGTGATGCATCTTCCTTCCCTATTTGTGGTGCTTTCATGAATACTTTTTTAGCTGTCGATATCAGCTTATTTACATTATGAAAGTTACCTCTTACTTCTTCTGCAATACAATGTAATGCATGGGCCAAACACATGAAATGAATCAGGTTTGGATATAAGACTTTGAGAGCCGTTGCAGCTTTTATCATGTAGGTGGCAGCGTCTGAGTAGATGACAAACACCTTCTCCTCGCACACGCCCTTCGGCCATAGCACTGTCAGTCCATCATTGACGAACCTTACGACCGTACTGTGATTTGTTTGCTCTAGAAACTTCAAGAAGATCAGAAATAGTTTTGATGGGGATTCAGAATCCAATTTCACTACTATGAGATTGGCTATGTAGCGTCCCATGGGATCTGTTGTTTCATAAACAGCAACATAAACATGGGAGTCACCAATTTTGTTTTGTATGTTTTCCATCACTTCTTTGTAACAGACATGTTGGCAGTTTTTTTCTGAGTGTGGACTCGTCTGGAACATTTTTCTTGAAATTCTTCTCCAAGAATGTGTGAAACTGTGTGATATGAATACAATACAATGGAATATTAGTTGCTACCATTGCGCTGCACAGCTCTTTAAAGAATTCATTTTTTGAAGAGGAAGGTGCTCCATCTGAGTAAGCAAAACTTGCTTCTTAGAAGACTGTAGCCGCTTGTTACGAGTGTGAAAAGCATTTTTTAAATGTTGTTCCAACTGAAACTTCATGGAATAGCCTATTTTCTTCTCATATACTTGGCAAACAACAATCTTCTCATCAGTCGTAAAAGCTTCATGCATGTTTATCCATGAATGTATCTTCACTGACAGCGAGGGCAGCACTGCATTCTTACACAACTCCTACCATCTATCCCTTGCATACTTGGTGAACTAACTATAGGTATGAAGCTGTGGTTGAAATAAATGTTGGGGTTGAGGGAGGGGCTTGGAATGCAATCGTGTATGGAGGTTTGTCATATGGAATTCTTGGAAAATTTGCTTGGTTGACAGCTGATTTAATATTTTCTTGCTCCATTGTCCAAGCCGCTTTGAAAACAAATAAAAGTCAGACCACTCCAGATATATGTCACTTTCCTAGATTTTTTTTTCCCCCGAGCTAAACTGTTTGACCTAGACTTACTAGCTGGTATTAATATTACACCTACACCTATAGACATGTTGGTCTGTTTTGCTTTTCAAACGACCGTTTTATGTGCTGTATTATGGTGATAGACTTCAAATTACATTTCCTTGATTTATTTAGGGTTCTGTTTTTATCAATTGTTCTTTGCCATGTTACTATACTTATTTCTTCTCTCCGGTCAAAGAACAACAGGAAAATGAGCTATCAGATCTAGAATTGTTTCTACAACTGGTGAGCCACATGGGAGGCGTGCTGCTGAGAGGCCACTATCTGGAGAAGCAGCATTCTCTCCTCTCTCACCAGACACAAAATTACATTGACAACCATAATCCTCTTTGATGAGCCAACATCTACTTGGACTTCTCTCAATGACATCCGTTCATTGGATACATTCCTTTATGACAGTACAGGTTGAAGAATTTTCCCCAAAAAATTAATAAAACACTATAAAAAACATGCAAAATATCTAACTGTATGTAGTATCATCGAAAATATGTAGAATTCGGTGAAATATGTATAAATGAAATTGAAAATACGGTCCCAAACAACCTAATTCGCCAACATCTCATTTTTCACATTTCTAACTGGCAGGATAGAAATGTGTAATTACATAATAACCTGGGTGCTAGTTATTGCCATTTAATTGTTTACACTTTAAGAACTTATTCTTATTAGTTTAAGGGGGGTGTTTCCGCCTTAATTATCCAAGCTTGTTTAATGGAATTGTAAATGTCATTATGTGTGCTTACTGCACCAGGTTATTAACAAAATTAGATAAAATTTGCACCATAATTGCAGGGTTTATTTGCGTGCTTCACATGGCACATAGTTGTGGGACCGTTCTTCACTAAGATCAATATATTTACCCTATAAGAGTTGGATGAGAAACATCCCATGCTCTGAGGAGCTAATTTTTGTACTTTATATCTTTGAATAAGCTCAATGTTATGTAGTTATGTATGTAAAATTATTGTTGCTTATTAGAAGTAGCGAGGCATCAGGGTAGGCAGGATAAGCTCAGCTTTACCAAAAGGTTTTGGAAAATGAGAGAAGACATCCCTTTTTATAACACAAATATTGAATTGAAATTTTAATGGCCATTCTTTAAAGCATAATTTTTAAAGTTAACAATGTTAGAAAATGTGCGAGGTGAATGTGTTGGTTCCTTTTGGCAAGATAAACTGATACCTTACAACCTTACGTACTCGGAGAATCAGGCCTGCAGGAGCTATGGAAGGTAATGCACACATAACTGTTCATCTCAGCCACTGAAGGTGAGCAGAAAGCCGGCTATTGGGCTATCCTCGATTGATTTTTGATAGTGTTTTGTCTATAAGTTAGTTCTACTGTCCCTATAATGAATAAAATCAAGTATACAAGTGAAATTAATAATACTAAAATGTATGGTATGGGGGGAGCTGTGAGGATAAAGTAGAAAGATACATTTAAAAATTTAATTTATGGTTTATGCCTACTATTATTTGCTAGAAAACCACCAAAAGATTTGTCTATAGTAATTTTTATAAATAGGAGCAAGTTTGTGAAATTTTTAACTACTATAATCTTAATTTTTTTTTCAAAGCATATATACAGAGGCCAATAGGGCTTTAAAAATGAATTTACTTTAACATGAAAGATCTGTTTTGAGACATTCCAAATATTTTTCAAATAAACGAGAATAATTACACTAGATAGTTAAGTCAGCGCCAAGCGATCTACGCAAAAATACAGGGACTACTGATTAACAAATGACATGTAAATTTCTGCATATTTATATTTGGCCTACTTAATTATCAATGGATATTATGTAGGTATTAATAAATTGTTATATTATTATTATTAGCACTGCGTCTTACTACCCGTTTTCAGGTTGCAAGCACTTACCCTAATGTGTAATAGTAGGGTGATTGTGAGATGAAATTGAGGACCTACAGTTTAAAGTGGGATCTGAACCACGGTGGAGGCCTGGCATTACACACATTCACATCTTGTTAGAGGTGAAGGTAGGGTTGGGCAATCAGATTAATCTGTGCTGGGATCGAGGATTGAACCGCGGCAAAGAAGTCTGACACCTTAGCCAATTGTTAAATATTCCTGTTATTAATCTTATTATACTTATTAATAAGTATTTCTAGTTTTACTTATAGGCCTACATCTTTTTGAAATATATTTTTGCTTTAAAAAGAGAAATAAATTCTACAGAAAGAGATTTAGTCAACTAGTACATGCTAAGACCCCGACACAGACTCCATATCCTTAGGTCCATACTTTATGTGACCGTCTCAACCAATGAGATAGTAAGAGACTTTGTCCAATCAAAAAAATTTTAGGCATTCCAGTGATCTGATTATCTCTTAACTTGACTCTTGATACTTTTATCTTTGGTCTTGATTGAGCAGGTAAGAACTAATAAGAGCGCCACAATTTTGTGACCGTCTTTAGCCAACATAAGAAAAATAAAATAAGCTAGTTTAAAATTAGCTCCAAACTATCTGATGGAGAGCGCCATACTAAAACATAAAATATATACTCATAGAGAGCGATAAATTACATTCATTCTACGTATAATATAGGGATCACTTCATACTACAAATTATTCTCTATCCATGGCTGGTTATGGGAGAATATTGGATTTGTAAACAGGTATCTCAAACTTCAGCGATGATGATAAACAAAGGACAGAGTTATTAAAAAAAACAAGAACAGTATCCAAAAATGCTACATAGCAATAAATAATAAATTGCATGGCAATTGATTGATAAAATAAGAAATTACATGTTTTATTGTTGAAAAGTATGATTGATTTTATTTGTGTGATGATAGTGCCCTGCGGCTAATTGAGGAGGAACTACGCTCTCTTTCCAGGACCAGAGTCAAAGATATACTGTCGTTGCGGAATAGCGCGCGCGCAATTTAAATTTTGAAGAGAAGTTTGAGCCTCCAAGTTTACATTTTACTGTTAGACAGTAATTATTTTATCCCGAATGTGATAACTAGTGAATATAAAGAGTATCCCACATCAAATAATAACATATAAATTACAATTAATCATTTGCTCATCGATTTAAGATAATTTAAATTTGAAATACTGTATTATAAATCACATGGTAATTATTTGTTTGGTAAAATTTGATCATATAAACATGGCTATAAATTATTATTAAAAAATATATTGATGTATGAAGGGACTAAGGCATCAATCAATATTACCATCTAGCTCATAGTATCTGAGGGGATTTTTGATTTAATCCTGATGAGTAGCATTTAGGGTAATTTGTCTGAATACGAAAATTATAATCTTTACTTCAATAAAGGGATAAGGCAGAATGCAGGAATGAAATAAGTAAAGTGAAGAGTGAATGATAATTGTGATTTTTGAGTGCATTTAAAAAATATTAATTCACATTCTAAAGTGTGAGTGGTGTTAATTAGCTATCTTAAAGGGTACGTTCTCGCAGAAGGTTCAATACCGAGTTAAATCAATACCACTTACCTTCCACTTTTACTCATTTTGTTCCTTCATACAGTCTATAAAGTTTCAATATAGTTTTATTATTTAAAAAATTAGATTTAAACATAGTACTTTGGTATTTTCGTCTTTATATTGGTCCCAGTTTTGTTTCCCGCCTTCAAGTAGACATTTTTCAAATATTATATTTGACTTACGTGCCAAGACAATTATTGATAGTATCTATCATCCCTAAATATTATTTAATAATTAAATTACTGTAGTAATACTACCTGCAGCAACATATCGATTGTTACTGGCAAGCTGTAGTACAGTCATATTAAGAGAGTTTAAGACATCAGGATGTGAGTCTATGAATAATTTAATAATTTTGTGGCAAGTGCCATTAAAAAAACCAAACAAATAGTGTTACTTTTTTAATGTGATGTTGTAAAATAATTTCGAATGCAAATAATATAATTTTTAGTTTCTATCGATTCTGCATATCTTTGTGAGTGTAATGAAACAAAAAACTATCAATTTAAAAAAAAAAATTAACAAAACTAAGTGAAATATTTTTGGGTGACGTTTTTGAGCATCGTCCCCTTCTTACTTAACCTTTATAATTTTTCATGTGCAAATAAATGTCCTTTGTCTGGATTTTGATTCCAGTGAGATGTCTGCATATTACAAAATCAAATCATATTAAATAGGCCTAGATATGATTATGGTATCATTTTATTTGCCGTTTACTTTCAAGTATAAATGGTAATAGAAATGTCTTAGTGATTTTCTGTTTTAAGAAAATACAGTGTTTTACTTGTATCAGTTCTAGAGCACCATCCCCAATTAAAAAATATACTTTTTTACTTTGGTGTATAAATAATTTTTAAAGTTAAGGCAGTAGAAAAATCACTTTTATAATATATAAATAAACATAAAAGTAGCCAACGACATAGGAGTGGTAGTAACTAATATCTAGCAGAAGTTTTTTTTATTGCAAACATTAATCAACCAATGTGGAAATAATTAAGAGAGAAATTAATCTTAAATTATAAAAAGCAATCGCACACTTTTCTTTTGCAAAATTATTTCATCATTATCTGCTACAATCCATTCCCGTAGAATATCTTTTGGCCAAAAATGTTTTTCACAAGATATATCATTAGATTTGTTCTTTTTTTTTCTAAAATTCTTTTTATCAGAAATCTTTCTTGTATTTTTTCCCATAATCATGTCTCTCGAAATTTGAGGGCGTATAAACGTTGACACGTCAATTTTAAAATAATCTGGAAACTTACATTTATTTTTATTTTTGACATATGAAGCCATTGTTCAGAAATAAAATCTTTTAAATCTGAACAGCTGATGTTATAAAAAGTCACAACTATCCGCAACGATCACAACGCTTTCTCATATAGTGGCAAATCGTTCAACTAAAAAGCTTCAAAGTCTGATCAACTTTTACAATGGTTTTTAAGTAGAGTGTGATAGGGGTGTCCAGGACCAAGTTGAGCGTCAGAGGTGTTACCCTAATGCGGGCCTTGCACGATCAATAATATTGTCAATACAGCCGTCAATACTCGTGACAACCAGTCTCAAACTTTCCCTATTTACACGATCAATATTATTGACAATACTTTGTCAATTAATTTGCACAGTACCTCTCTTTCTGCGTACGAGCAGGGTGAATCTGTGTGGCTTTATTTGGTTATTTCTGGGTGTTGTCGTTCCCAAACATGTAAAATCGCACAAAGGGTTGCATAGCTATTATTTTAACGCTTGGAACTATTCTTCGAGTGAAACGCAAACGCTGGATGAAGGAATGGTTGAAGAAAAGAGAAGAATATTATCATCTGGTTTTGTTGAAGGAAATTAGCCTCAGCGACGTTGAAGATTTCAAGAACTACTTTCGAATGGAGGAAAGTACATTTAAAAAACTGATATAGATGGTTGAACTGTTTTTTGAAAAGGGAGGACACAAATATAAGAGAAAGTATAACTGTTAAGGAAAGATTTGCCTTAACCCTGAGATACTTGGCCACTGGAAGAAATTTTGAAGACTTGAAGTTTTCTGTCATCATGTCACCAGCAACAGCTATCAGCACAGCTGTAGTTGAAACGTATGAAACGCTTATATATGTCCTACAAGACTACATGAGGGTAAGTTTTCATAGTTTTATTTATTTGTTCATTGTATCCCTTTTATTTTTTATATACAGGTATTTTGGATTCTTAAATACCTTTGTACGTACCTGCTTACTTTCACTACAAAATCGAAGGAATGTGTTGTATGTATACCTACATAGGTATAGCAATGAGCCAGTACATTGGCTCCCTTCACTTTATAATTGAAAGTAAGCAGGTGGTACATACTTGGTACGTAGGTAGTAAAATGAAATAAATAGGGAGATGCATTAACTACTAGAATATAAAGAACGTATATTGAATATAACATACAGTACAAAGTAAACATCTGTCTCAAAAATTTAAATAGCTTAAACATTACAAAATCGAAGTTAACGAAAAAACTTGAGTAAACACCTATAAACCACCAACACTCACCCTTTAAAGTTCTGAAAAAGTGAGGATATGTCCTCTTGTATCGAAGATCATGCTCTATTGTCAATTGTGTGCAATAGACACTGCAAAGGTGGTACAGTATCATTACAAATAATAGAAAAGTTAACAATAATATATTTATTGGAAACAACAAAAAATAAATGAACTTTACAATAAAGGTGCAAGATTAGAATATTGACTGGTTGGATTCTGTTGATCCTTAAAATGGTTCATTCTCAGAAGGAGTGAGAACTGGACAAGACCCAGACTTTGGTTCTATGGTTTGTTGGATAAAATCAAAAAGTTACTTTACAAATAAATACAAAGAGATCAAAATATACATGGGCTTTAAACAATTTTGCTCAAAGAGTGGTTAGAGAAAGGTCAAACAAAAACAATTGAAAGAGTTGTAAATAAAGTGATGATGGCTACAAAACAGGCTGTCAATTAATTGGTTCTATGGCTGGTCCTTTTCCCTTTAGGTACTGCCAATGCATTCAATAGTACTAATCAAAAGAATCAGAAAAACAGTAATAACCTACCCAAACTCAACAGGAGTCAAAAAGGTTAAATAAACAAAAGTATTATCTTCGCGGACCCCACTATGACTAGGGAGTTTTCCACGGGTTGCCCACCTAAGCTAATACTGCACTGTAAGAGTGACTGCTTAGACAACCCATCACACACAGATAATTATAAAAACCCAACTGGGAATTACAAACAAAGAAGACAGCCTGGTTTTAGTCATGTATATCCAGAAAAGAACAAAACGTCCAAGACTGGACGTTTTAATGGAACTTGTGGAGTTCAACAAGTCTCACAGCTGAGACATAGTCACAAAGAAAGCACACGGCTTATAATTTTAAGACTGCATCATATGGATACAGCAAAACATGTTCGCTCGTCTGAAGGACTCGCGAATAATATAGCGTCAACTGACACATCCAAAAATCTAATCAGTTAAACATAATACTTGGAAGTCAACCAGATTCAAGTTTAAATTATTATTATGTTGACACGCAATAAACATAACAATCAAAAGTCGCTTTCGACACAATTTAAACACAAGTCTCTCTAGACTATCAAAAACCTTAAACAAGAAAATTACTCATGTCTAACTCGACATGTACTAATCAGTTTCATTAAACTAAATGTCAAGTCCTCCGGACTTGATTACAACAACAGAGTACTTAAGTGTTGGGAGTGTTCCCTGTAGGCTGTTTTCGGCGGTGAATCCGACGACCCATAATGCATGGTCAGCACTGCGTTTCGACGACGAGAAGTCTAGAAGAGGTTATTTTCTGCAGGTCGTCTCGGCGGTGGACCCGACGATCCATACTCCATGGCCATCGCGGCCTTTATGATGAGAGGTCTGGCAGAGTAGAGGTCTTCCCTTCAACGCTTGGTTAATGCAATGCAGTAACTAGTGACTGACGCTTCGGCTTTTATACGCTCTCAGCTCTAACTCAAATGGAACAGACAATATAAAGATAAACAGCGAAAAGAGAGAAGGAATAAAGATAGGGAGATAGAGAGGGGAAAAGATAAAACAGAATGAGGGGGAAGGGGGAAGGTTAGTTTTCCACTCTCGCCGGCAGGAGCGCTTGAATGTCGAGGAACATCAAGTAAGAACCCACGTCCTTCATTTGTTCCTTGACGCACCGTGAAGCATGTTGGAGATAGGACCACCATGTTAGGATAAGTTTTCTTTAACCACGAGGCGCCAAAATCCAACATCATCTTGATAGGGTGAGTCTGTATACACATATCTTTACTCGAAATATAAATGTTTTAATTATCTTGTTTAAACTGGATTATTATTTTTATGAAATAATATAATATAGACGTCCTTTAAACTTTTTCTTGCCGGCCGCATGGTCGATTCATGAACATATTATCTGGAACCATCCACTGGTATACGACATTTATTAGAACATCTATTCGCAAATATGACATTATTAATCCTCTTCTAAGATATCCGCCACAGTATTTATCAAAAATCCTTATTTTTCTTGATAAATTATCGGAATATTAACCTTTGCTTGTAGCCTTGTCAATCTCTCTGATCGACATGCTACACTCTGTTTGTAAGTTCATTTCGAATGGTGGGGTCATCACAGGTGGGGAAGAAGTACTGTTGTTGAATGTCGAGAATGATGAGGAACTAGTACTCTGCGAATTATCTGAGCTTCTTGGAGGTTCATGTTCCATATTTATTTTAACGGAGTCGCGATGACGAGTCCCCAAGCTTGCCTAAAAAAGCATGTCATTTATTGCTTTCTCTGCGAAAGCTCTTTGTTTAGACTCTAAAGTCAGCAATTTGTTCCCCAAGCTTTAGCTATAGTCGTAATATTGTTGTCAGGGTTCGATGAGGTTTCCAAAAGGGTACATGCTTTTCGTAAAAGCTCGTTTTGCTTTGAAATTGGACCTTGCATTCTTGGTTTTTTGTTTCGAGGAGTTTGAAGAAATATATCCTTAGAAATAATCCATTATTGTCTTATTTAGTTTGAATATCTTAGGATATTTTTAAACTTGCTAAGCTCCACTATAAATATTAAGTGATTTATAGCATTTTAATATATATTATAACTATATATATTATATTTTTATCTTTAAAATGATTTAAACTATTTTATTGTTTTTATTCTAATTTGCACTTAATTTTGAAATAGGTCATATTTCACTCATATATCTTAATTTTAAAGTTTTCTTCGTTGTTATAAATAAATTTAAACAGACAATGCCCAGATTAGTTTACTATATTAAGCTACAAGCAATAGAACACTAACCACAAATGTTCATTTGTTTCGATCTCTTCAAGGTTTTTGATGGTTATTGGCATGCACGCCTGACTTTTCCAGGAGTCCGAGGCTCAATCCCGACTTGGTCTACTGTTGACGATTTGAAGTTTAGACTTATTTTCACAAAGGGTTTTTAATTAAAAGTCACCTTCTTAATTTTGTGTCACTAGTTTTTATAAACTTGTTTTATTACATCAAAAATCAGCAATTAAGATACATTATAATATTAGTTTGGTTTTCATCTGTGTGGCTTAGGAGGAATTGAGCCATAAAGATAAATAATCATCCGTAAATATGTAATGATTCAAAAGAAATAATTAAATGCTAAAAATATAATAAAGGTGAAGGTGACTATTTTAGTTAAAATAATTATATACAAAACAAATCAATTACAATTGTAAATAATATTTTTAAGTATTCTAAACGAATTTAACTAACCAAAGTCACTAACTAATAGTTTTAAACTTGATATAATATATGAATATTTAAAATTTTTTGTTATTATGATATTACTTATTATGATTAACTGAGGGGGAAAACAAATATGTTTTTAAATATTTGTTGTTTTTAATAACTATTTTGTATTTGTGTGTATATATATAATATTATATTTATATACAATTGATATATATAATTATATTACAATGTTAGTAATATGTAAAAATGTTACAATTATAAAATTAATGGTACGGAGCTCCCCACGGACTTTCCCACGCCACTGTTTAAAAAGGAAAATATTATACAGAACTCGTTATATATGTGAAACGAAATAGTATATAATAGCAAACTCCAGCACAAATTGCGCTATACATATGTAACACATTTTTTGACTCTCGGTTTTAAATTTTATGATTTATTTAAAAAAAATAATAAAGTCTTCATTTGTATATTTGGACCAATAAAAAATATCGATATTGGGTCACCAAGGGTCAACACATCGTATTAAAATTTCGACTTCCGGTTAAAGTTTTCGCTTCACAACTAAAACTCACAAAATTGTATTAATATATTTGTAAATATTTCAGAAACTATTGATTTTATAAAAATATATTTCAAGTAAAAGTGTTTTATATTTAATAATACTACAATTTTGCAATCATAAATTATTTAGTATATTAAATAGTTGCGGAGATAGGGAAATTTCCGCTTCTGCAAAGTGCCCTAAAAGTCATTTTTATGGGAAAATGGAAATGTCCATTTTATTTATAATCTTAATCAACGCATAGATACGAATTTTAATCAAAATCGTTAGATTTTATTTTGAGAAAACAGATTTTTTCTCCTTTTGCCCTTTATTAAACTACTCTTAATTTTAGGGTTAGACAGACACACAGGAAGACGGCATTACAAAAACTACTTTTTAGGTTTCGGAGGGTCATGAAACGTCGACATCCATCAACATCTCAAGTTAGATTTTTTTTATGGTCCCAATACTTTACCTTTAGTGTTCAAAAGTTAAAAAATATACATATATACGTATAGCTTGAAAAATATTGGTTTTATAAAAATATATTTCAAATAAAAGATTTTTATGATAAATAGACCGACATATTTTCAATGATGAGTAATTTCATATCTCAAATATTTACGAAGATATGATAAAAAAATGATAATTTACGCTTCATACCGGAACCCTTAAAATCATTTTGATGAAAAATTGAGGGTAGCCATTTTGTTGTAATATTGATCAATGCACTTTAAAAGTAAAATTGGACTTTAAAAGAATCTATTTACTACTAGTTTCAATTTAAGCTTTATAACCCCAGCCACAGACGCATGCTCATGGTTCATAAGCTTATGCAAAAATTCTCCAGAGTAACAAATGATAGAACACATTTCCATTGTCCAAATTAAGAATGCATAAATTGAATGCAAAAGCTTTTTACAGAATGCTAAAACATTAATCAGAGGGAATACTAAATATATCATATGACTGTCAAAAAGAATTAGTATTGCCAAAGATGCCTGATCAAGCATCTTAATATTCGAGGAAGATTTGCCCATACAATTTCACAGTATGAAAGGGACAATCTTCATCAACTTAAGATTAAAGACTAAGTAACTGTATATTGTATATTCATGGCTTTAATTGCAGGGGGCAAAAGGATCTAATGAAATTTCTTCAATGGTACACAATTACTGTACTTGAATAATAATCTAGAGATAGCTGAGGACATCCATAACCTACACATTTATACAGATGGATGCCAAGGCCAAAATAAAAATATACATGACAATAGTCGGAATGCTTCAAAACTGGTTGACAACTCCAACTGCAGCTCGCATACAATCAATAAAAACCATATATACTGTTGTTGGGCATTCATTCTTGCCCCATGACCGTGTCTTCGACAGGAGATAAAAAGTTCTAAAAAATCTAAACACCATAATTCAGCCTCAGGAATATATTTAAATATCTTTTCAGTTTGCAACTGTTAAAGAATTTGACAAAGATTCAACTCTACGACTAGAAATCATCAGTATCTAAAGTCGTAAAGTCACGTGGACAATGACACTTAAAATTTGCCCCAACAAAAAGGATTTTTTTGGAAAAAGCAAAAACACCGGGAAATATATATTAGTACAAGGTGTGGTTAGCTATAAATTAGATTTAGGTACGTCAAAAACTATAGCAAAAAGAGGAATGACATTACCAAATATGATAGACCCAACTGTACTACAAATTCAAAATCGTGTGAAAGAAGAAAGATGTTGATACATTATTGAAAAAACATTTCGGAGATGATTGGCGAATGTTGGATGAATTAAACTACTACAAAAATGTTATTGACTTTAACCATCAAAGGTACGAGTTGCTTGAGGAATAAAATGAAAATGAATTATTATTAATGGAAAGTCTTAACATTATTGAGGACGAAGACATGAGTGTTTAAAGTGGAAAAAAATGGTAGCGTAATTTGCTTGTTTGTTTGCTTGCATTCAAATAGTAATTTTTTAACTGATAATAAATATTTTCTTTTAGGTAATTTTTATACATACAGTATTTTAGGAGGAATTCAGTAATTTGAAAAATATTAGCTGTCCTATTTTAAATAAAGCAAAACAACTTGATCTTTATTTTCCCTTTGCTTTATTCAAACATAAACCTACAAAGTCCTTAAACATTTGCTTCCAAGAAAAATTAAATCAGTCAGCAATATTTTTGTTTTCTCAAACAGCTCTTATCGAATAGGTTTGTTTTCAAAACGCACTATATTCATGGTTTGGTTTCAGAACGAACCTTATCCAAAACAAAATATTAGATTATTCCAGAGTCTAAGATATACTTATTAGTATGGGCTAACATTAATTTTGTCTAGTGTTTATTGTTTGTTGAAAGAAGATGGCGTCAAACCAACACATGCCTGCTTTACAACTTTGGATTTTATATAAGTTGAATTTCAGTTAATTCGGTCACATGACTTAACTTAAAATAAACCTAATCCCTTATTGAAGGATTTATGTGAATAATACCCAGTATTAACCTTTTGGAAACGATATTTCATTGTTCTTTTGTTCATATATATTGTATGGCGGATTTAAAAATTTGCGCCCCTTGGCACAATTATAATATGCGCCCCCCTCCCCAATTTTTTCAAGGGCTTTTGGAGGTTTCGGAGGAAAGAGATGGGGGTTGGGGGGAAGTTAGTATTCGAGAAAAAATTTCTACGAAAGAAAATCAGGCAAGTACATGCCATAAACGTAATTATTAAAAACAAAAAATTAAAATAATGTTATCCAAAATGTGCCACCCCTAAAGCCGCCACCCCTAGGCCCGTGCTTAGTGGGCCTATAGCGTAAATCCGCTTCTTCACTAGTGTACGTTTATTATCAACTGTATCATGTTCATATAAAGTTTCAAAATGTTGCCACATCAGCGCTTAATGCGTTTTCACCAGCGCCATCAACGTCTAAATACGATGCCTATTGACAAAGAAACACTTCAGATTAAGCAGCCACGGAAGTGGGTAACAAATAAATAAAATAATAAATAAAGGGTTTTCAGAAAATTTATTTACAAATTTCTATATCAATTTGATAAATAATTATGACACTGTAAACATTTTAATGCTAATGGAATATATTTATTATGATGTTCCTTAAAAAAATCGTATTTTTATGACTTATAGATCCAGTAACTAAGTCATATCTATTTGAAGAGATTTTTCTCAAATCAAAGATTTCTTTTACGTCAACTCTTTCTAAAATATCTTATTGAATAATCTTTTAGTAACAGTAATTAGACGTGTCTAATAGTTTATCCAAAATGTTCTGTTTTAGACTACTTATCAAATAAGCTGTAGTAGTTATTCTGACACATTTTTTTAATGGCTAAGGAATGAATTTATTTCCACTGTCGCAGCAGCAGGCGTACTTAAGAAAATAGCACATTCAGTCCACACTTTTCAGTCGGCCATTTTAGCGCCACTAAATCAAGGTCCACAAGGCCGCAATATTTTTTTCACTGCCCAAACACGATCGTAAAAATCAATTCTGTCTTTTTTTATTTCTTCCTTTATAGTCTCCTTCCTCCTCTGAAGGCCTTGGGTTTGGCAACACTTTCCTCGGTGACTTCAACATTGTCGTCCAACTTCTGTGTAACGGCCTTGGAACGGCCGGAGAACCTCCTGGTAGTTCCGGTTCCCACCGCGGTGCGGCGCTGGCTGTCCTCTGAAGGTGCCACTACGGGATCAGACGACGAGCCGGCTGCGGCTGATGCCTTGTTGTTGGTGAATCGTCTCCTACTGCTGCTGCTGTTGTTGTTACTGATGCTTCGAGGCTTGGTGGGTGTCTCCTGGTTACTGGAGGTTGTGGGTGCGGGCGTCGGATATGTTGACACAACGTGGCTACCCTGGAGGAAAACCAACACACATGTTATTAGTAATGTGAGGTTTAGAGGGCGTTAAATACTATAAAGACGCCGCTCTAATCTGTGCTTTAAAGTTATGAATGGATGGAAGATATCTTAGTCAATTCTGAGTAGAGATAAGACGGATATTTTGATTCTATAATTTTATACAACCATGAACTAAAATTTAAATACATCAATTTTTTATACTGAGCCACTTTAAAGTTTTTAGGTAGGTACTTGCTAATGTGGTTATACTTTTTTTTTAGGTTAAAAATAAATCTTAGGCACGAGTTTTGGATTTTAATTGGTTTTTTTTCTGTTTTAAGCTTTTATTTATGCTAAGTAGAAGTTTTGAAGTGTATCAAGGTGTGACAGAACTAATGAATCACATATGGTTACTTGGTAGTAGACCATGTTTTTGATTTTTCATATATGCTTTAAACAGCAATACTATTTTTGTATACAAGATGATACTTTTTTTCAGGCTAGATTCTCAACATGTACTACTCCTAAGTAATTATAATGCTTTACTCTGGGTATGGAAACACTATCACTACGTATGTCTGGATCTACACTTATTCTTCACATTGGAATATCACCTTCCTATCATCATATAAGCGCATTTTCGAACCAGCCAGTCATAATAACCCATATTTTATAAACTAACTTGACCTATAAAGACACATAAACCAGGCTCCCAGCCGTCAATTCATCACTTTGAAAGAGGGAATCCCAAAGTTAATAATGGATAATTTTTCCGCACTGTCTGGAATCGATCTCGGTGATTTTAACTTACTATAAAATACACACGCTATTAACTGAGATAAGTTTATGAAAACCAATGAAACAAATTTGAAGCTGCAGCCTCACCATTTGTTGCCTCCTCCTCTTGAGCGCTGCCAGGAGGTCGTCGTTGCTTCTGAAGGGACGGACACCGCCTCGGATGAGGTTCTTCTTGGGCGTCTCTGTGGTTGTCGTGACGTCTTCTGACACTTCCTCCCCCTCTAACGGTTCGTCATCGTACACCACCTCTTCAGCCTGGGGGTGAATATAAGGTTGACTTTATTCCGGGGAGAAATCCCACCCCTGACCCATAATGAAGGGGGGGGGGTATGATGACAATAAGTTGAGGTCAATTTCCTACTATATTGACAAGGTTTCATTTATTTTCCTTAAACATATGAGTGAAGAATGGTCCTGGATACGGGAAGATTTCTGGATATCTCAGTGGTTAGAGCATTGGCATACTAAGCCAAAGGTCCAGGGTTCCATTCCCATGTCTAGGTGTAATTTTTCAAATTAAAGAATATGATATTTAGATGCGGCTATGACCGTAATTTAAAAGATATAATAGCTTGGTTATTTAAATGTACGTATATGTGCTAATTACTCTAATGCTTTAAGGATGAAGAAGATTGAATTTAGAGGAGGTGTACTCGCATTTGTGTGGAAGGAGGGGGGAAAACGATTGAGGAAAAACCACCCTCAGTATACCCGACCAGGATTTGAATCCCGATATACCCACCATCGGGAGTCCAGTTTATTTCGAAAGTGATGCCTTAGACCATAATGTTCAACTAGTGTGTTTCGTTTTGTGTCGATTTGTGTCCCGACACAACACAATAATTAGAAAACTTCCATCGTGATTATAATCTGAAAATATATATTCATCCACTTAAAAGTAATAGTAATTTATCCACCCCCACCCCGTCATTAACAACACAGTCAACCTCTATGTTAGTCAAATGGCTCTAGTCATCACTCTCACTTTCGATGATGGAGAGGCGTGGGTTCAATTTCCAGTTGGGTGTATTGATGGCTTACATTACTAAATAATCTACTTTGTCACTCTCCCCCTACACAAACGTGATCGCACGTCCTCTAAATTAAACCTTCCTCGTCCCTTTAGTGTAGTTAGTGCATATGCGTACAACCCAAGTGTGTAGTAAGACGTGGTGATAGAAAAAAGAGAGGTAAACCTCTGGACTCGAGATTAAGAGAATATAATATTAATAAACAAGTTAACTCACGACTTCCGGCGCCGGCTCGGGTGCTTTGGAGGTGACCTGCTGCGCCTTCGCCCCCCTTCCACTCACGAGGGGGGAGGGACCACGTGCTGTCCTACTGTTGAGCAGGGACAGTCGTCCGCCCACGGCTTTCGGAGGCGGTGGGGGTGGCGCCGCTTCTTGGACGTCCTCCTCGTAGTCGTACTCACTCTCTTCTTTGGACGCTGGTCTGGCCGCCACCACAGCCAACAGCGCCGCCAACATCAGTCTGTGACACACATGGAAACAATACCATCAACAAATGCCCTTCCTGAGCTTACCAGAAAACACATAAATATTGGTATGGTTCGTACACAATGACTTTTGCATTTTCTGACAACAATATTTATATAGTCTACTCACAATAACTTTGGCATTTTATGACAACAATATTGATGTAGTCTACTCATAGTAGCGTTGGACTTTTCTGACGAAAATATTGATATAGTCTTCTCACAATAATTTTGGATTTTTTTAACAACAATATTGGTATAGTCTGTTCACATTAGCTTAGGATTTTTCTAAAAATTGTGAGCCTACTGATATAGACTCTAATCTGTCCACAGTCACATTTACATTTTATTACAAATGTTTCTTATTCGTCCACCTTTCAAATATATAATTATATTCGATCAATTTCAATTGACATCATTTATCAAAGGGATAAAAACAATTTTTCAGTGTTTTTCACTTTCCAAAAACGCCACTATGTGTAAACCTCCTCTAAATGTAACTTTCCTCATCTCTGCACATAAGTCTAAGTATGTGGAAAGTCCAGACGGGTAGTAACTTTCACTTACCCTTAAAGGTAGCAAGAGTACCTTTCATGGACACACTATGGCGCAGCTTTTAAGATAATGTCATAGTGTAATACGTCAAGTTAAGACTGCTACCTTTCTTGGTTAATGGAGTGTAGAGTACAAAAGCTGTTGACACACATTGTAGGTAGACAATAATTTGTACCTAAGCTTTAGTTTTTGTCATTAAGGTGGAATGGAAGGGGATGCGAGAAAAGAGCGATTTTTTTTACAATTTTTATGGCAAAACTTTTTTTGGCCAAAATAAATAAAATATTGCTTCAGTTTAAACATAGAGTTTAATTTTCTACACATGGTGATATCAACAGTTGTTGACTATCTTTCAAGAGTATCGTGGCATTAGATGACAAACTTTTTAAATGTAGGGGAAAAGTTGTCGTTAAATTACAGGATACCCTTGACAGATATTCAACAACTGTTGATGTCACCATGTGAAGAAAATTAAGCTCTATGTTTCTACTGGAGCAATATTTTATTTATTTTGAGCAGAAAAATGTTTTTATATAAAAACGGCAAAGCCACTTAGCTTTTATGGAAGATGTGCTTTTTATATAATTTTTATTCGATTATTTTGTGGCCATGTTTTAATACCCATTCGAGCAACACAATTTCTTGGAGGTAGAGTGGAAAAACATCTAGGAAAACCCACCCTTGGAACACCCAGCCCGGATTCAAACCCCAATCTCCACGTAACCGGTAATTCAGCCAAACACGAGACCATGCGGCCACCGATGCGATTTTATTTTCGTTAGTCAATCTTATAACGACTTAACTAGCAATCTAATTGGTTTTGCGTGCACTTAAGTGGCCTGTCATTGTAAAACAAAAACAGCCTCTTAAATTAAGTGTAGTGTTCGTATCTGAGACAGATTTAGGACAACTGACATGGCCTTGTTTGTGACGACTTGGAAGGCTAATATCAAGAGACTGGATGCCTTGGCTGCAGGTATGTTACCTTCCCCGAGGCTACTAGAATATACCTCATATACCAAGTTGGAACACGTGGTATAGTGGTCAGTGCGTCTGGCTATGAACCTAGGGGTCCCGAGATTGATTCCCGGCTGGTACCATGAGTATTTTTCCTGATAGGGGAATTATACCTAGGGTCACCAGAGTTTGTTTAGTTAGGTTTAATATCACTTCTGTCTCTGCACCTTCATAAACACAATCATCACATCATCTCGTTGCTGGTACGATGGGTAGACAACCTCCTATGTTATACCTTGGGCAACGTTCTGTGCTACCAGAGCTGCTAATAGTCTACACACACAGGCAAGTGAACTAGATAATATATCTTTCAATTTGTGAATGTGAGGAATGCCAGGCCTCCACCGTGGTTCGGATTCCACGTTAAACTGTAGGTCCTCCATTTCATCTCACAATCACCTTACCATTGCACATTAGCGTAAGTGCGTACAACCTGAATGGGTAGTAAGACGCGGTGCTAATAATAATAATAATAATAATAATAATAATAATAATAATAATAATAATAATAATAATAATAATAATAATAATATATCTTTCCCGGTCAAAACACGTTGGAAAGAGGGCTGTGTACAGGTTACATACGAGACTATTTTAAATTATCAACGGCTAGAAATTGTAATAATACAATATTTTTATTTAATGTTAGTTGATGTAGAAAATTAAAAATTTTTCTTTTTGCAGTTTTTATTTGAAATAAATTATTTTGGACATTATAAATAAAATATTGTTTCAGGGGTCATTCATAAGCCACGTAACGCTTTTTTTTACTTACCCCTTTTGAACCTTCCTCCCCCTCCCCCCATGTAACACCATGTAGATTTTAGAGCTCACCCCTCCCCCAATCTCTCGACAGCGTTACGTGGTTTATGGATGAACCCTCAATAGAGATTAACATTTTCTGCAATGGCGGCTTGCGTTTAAGGGGTTAAACTGTAGAGGTGGAGCCTAGACCTTTCAAAAGATAGTGTGATAAGAGACGAGTGAACTATAAAGAAGGGGGAACAGGGGTGGGGGAGGGGTGGATAGGAAGCACGGAATATAGGGGGGAGACAAATGTCGGGCCAACCTTAATTACTAACTTATTGATGACAAAAAGTTGAAGTATGATTTATGAACATAACGGGTCTACAAATTCTTGGAATTTATTTGTATCTTTATTACTTTTCTTAGCACCACGTGTTACTACACGTTCGGGTTATACGCCTATGCACTAATTACTCTAATGTGTTAGGGATGAGGAAGGTTTAATTGAGAGGAATTGCACCCATGAAAGTGGAAAACTATTTAGGAAAAACAGCCCTCAGTGCACCCGACCAGGATTGAACACCGATCTCCCTGTAATTGGCAGTCAAGTCTATTACGAGAGTAGCGCGTTAGACCTTGCAGTAACTGAAGCTCGCTTGATGATGTTTCTGGTGTTAACACCCTTAAGAGAAATTAATCTTAAATATAGACGTTGGGGATAGCTATATATCGATTACATTAGTTCCATTTAATCAGTTGGAATTATTTGTCAGAAATAATAATTGAAAATTTTCTGGAAAAAATATAGGGAAAATTTGTCTTCTCACATCTCTACCCCTCAGTAGATGAGTTTATTTTAATTTTATAAACGTAGTGATATCAACAGTTGTTGAATATCTGTCATGAGTATAGCGGCATTAGTAATTAGATGACAAACTTTTTTAATGAAGAGAAAAAGTTGTCATTAAATTCCAGGAGACCCTTGACAGATATAGAACAATTTTGGTATCACCATTTGGAGAATTAATTCGCCTTCCCTACACTAACACCTTAAGGGAGTTCAGGTAATCTCAGTATATTTTTAACATTTTAATTTTCGTTTTTTTACTTGCTTCAGTGACCACGTGATCTAAGTCGTCACACTCATGCTAGACTAGACCGCTGATGAGAGGGAGATTGGAGTTCAAATCTTGGACAGGTGTATTGAGGGTGTTTAAAAAAAAACTCTCCCTCCACGCAAATTCGGGTACACTTCTTCGAAATATAACCTCCTAATCCTTAGCTCTCTAGCGTAATTAGTATATATGCATACAACCTGAACAAATAGTAATCAATATGGTGCTAAAATAAATTTTGTTTTGTAACCATTAGAGCTCTTTGAATCAAACAACATTTTTGTTCTAATACAAACACTGGTTAAAATCTAATCAAGTGGTTTCATGAACAAATAAAAAATACAATCATATTTAAAAGAAGGTTCCCAAAAATATTTATTGTTAATCAAAAGTGTATAAACGGTTTCTCAACAACAAACTAAAACGTCATGAATAATCTATAGCTATTTTGGACCCCCTGAACTCAAATAATGAATAAACCTTTTTAGTGGTGTGCAAGGATCATTTTTAGATGAAAAGTGGAGTTCAAACATTTGATGCAAAGTCGAAAATGAAGACTAATTTTAATTTTTTAAGTTAAACTCTGCTTATATTATAGATTTAATTTAATCATTAATGAGTGTTAAAATACTGTTTGTAAGTATCGCTTCTAAAAACTGTTTTAGTGATGAAATAAGTGAAATTTAGTGAAATATTTCAAATCTGTTTATGCTATATTGAATATTTCTTTTTCCTTCGAAACGTTTTGAAGTTGTCAAGGTTACTATGGGTGCCATGATGGAAGTGATGGAGATTTGAGGTGAGACTTAAACATTTCTTCGCACACCCCTGCTTATCAAAGAGCAATAACATCCCTTTCCAAACCAAGTGTTTGTAAATATTGTTGTTATGGCTAGCCTGAACTATATCGTGTGATCTAGTTGTTTGACCATGAGACGTGAGTATTGGCCAATGAACCTTCATTCAAACTGCCAGCAGTCAGTAAACAAGAGCTTATACCCAAGAATGTAAGGTCTACTTTACAAACAATTATACGTAAACTGAAGACCTTCATTTAAAACTGGATTTCACTGGAAAAAAATTGTTAAACTACTTAAAGGGTGTTTTAACTTTTTATCGATCCCTTGAAGAAAGACAGTATTGGGATCGTCAAAAAATAAATGAAATTCAAGATTTTGATGAATGTCGACATTTCATGACCCCCCGGAAACCGAAAAAGTGGTTTTCACATTGCGGTCTGTTTGTCTGTTTCTAGCACTTGAGCTGAAACTAATTTACCTATTGGCCTAAAACTTGGTATCTAGGTTTTCATAAGGTCCCCCCCCACCCCCCTGAGGAGTTTTTTGGAATTAGATATCTAACCTTAAAATTACTGAAGGGCAAAAAGAGAAAAAATAAATTTTTTCAAAATCAGTTTTAACGGTTTTATTTAAATTTTGTATATAAACATTGTTTAACATTATAAACAAAATGGCAATTTTCATTTTTCCATAAAAATTACTTTAGGGGCACTTTACATAAGAAGAAATTTATAGTTTTGTTCATATATACGTAACTATTTGAGATGGGAAATAATCAATCATTTTAAAGTTGTAGTACTATTAAATTTAAAACTCTTTTATTTGAAATATAATTTTAAAAATACAATAGTTTCTGAGCTATAAGCCAATATTTATATCTTTTGTTCAAGTCTTTGAAAATGAAATTGTTTCTTATGGTCTTTGGTGGACAAAGATGTTCCCGTTTACTCAACGTTTCTGTAACATTGTAAATTATTTCATTTATGCTCTATGGTGGGGTGTTTTCGCTACAATGTATATTATTTCGTTTTACAAATTTTACGAGTTTTTTTATTAAATGTTTCAATTTTAAGATTAAAGAGAAAGAAAGTATATGTGGTCCATAGAACCATTTATTATAGTTTGGTAATATTTTGACATGTAGGCCTAACTTAGCAATATTTTTCAGGACTTCAAAGCGTATATAAACAATAGATTTAAAAAAAACTGTATTTCCAAGCCTAATTTTAGATATCCTATATTTATATAAATAGTCAAGTATGTATGTATACGAACAAATATACTCATATATGTTTATAATTTTTGGGTATACACATATATGACTATATATGTATAGTAAACTATAGGCCTATATAGTTACTATATAGGTCTGACACTTTAGCTCAGTCGGTAGCGTGTCTGCCTACTGAGCTAAGGGTCCCGGGTTAGATTCCCGGCATGGCCTAATATTCATCATTGATGAAAATATAGATTTATCCTTTCTCATTGATAGATTAACTGCTGGGGACTAAATGTTGTGCTTGTCCTAGTCCACAGACACTCAACCTCCAGGTTAAAATGGTTGCGCTCCTTTTGACAGCTTGAGTCCTTCACCACTAGGATCGCTGCGGTTAGTCCTATCATCACCCAGCAGTGACACTAGCGAAGCCCAGTGTTGAAGGACTCAAGCTGATAAAAGGAGCGCAGTGAAACCCCCGTAATGCTACTAATGTTGTAGTATATTAACATTAGTATTTATACTTTTTGGTAGCATATTTATCTCAAGCGTTAATAACTGCTTAATCTAGAGGATAATAATGTTTACTAGCTTAGGTGAAGTGCACCCGCATTAGCGTGTAGAGAGGAGGGGAAAACAACACTGATAAATCAAATTGTAAAAGCCATATTTAGTGCACCCAGCCGAGATTAAATCTTCAGCCTCACCGTCCCCTGTGATACAGTGCTGTGAACCTGATGCCATATACCTCTTGATCACTGACACGGGGTGTAAATTAATCAGTTTCATGCGGATTAATCTTAATTTCAAGTAGAACATTACATACAATGCTAATCTTGGATGGTTTTCGACCCAAAGTTTTATTTAAGCAAGGCAAAAAGTTACTGACCCCCAATGGTGCGCGTACGCTCTAAACATCAAGATCGTCTTATCCGGTTTGCTTCTGAAAGCGAGATTTGGTTTCGTATCCCAGCTGGGCTTTCTATTAGAGGTTTTACCTAAATGGTTTGACACCCTCCCTCCACGCAAATGAAAGTACACTTCCTATAAATATTATTTTCTCGTCCCTACCCCGGCAATGTAATTAAATATGGTTAGTCCGAATTTGAATAAAAACACGTTTCTGAAGTAAAATGTCAAATAAAGTTACTATACAAGACTTGCATTCTCCAAGATTAATATTAGCATATATTGACCTCAGTGGTATTGGTGTAAAATGCTCGCCTCAGTATCCGATGGTCGTGGGTTCAAACCCAGTTGGGGTAGAAGGATTTTTCTTGAGCGATAATAATCCATAGCACAACTTCATATGGAAGGGAAGTAAAGCCATCGGTCTCATGTCGATACTGACATGCAAAATAACGCTAAAAGGTATAATTTATGTGAAAATATATTTCTTGGCAAAATTGATAGGCCCTTTTGCTCATAAACATTCAGGTGTGCTGTTATAATCATACGTACCAGGAAGTGCACTTTAAATACCTCAAATATATTTTTAAAATATGAAAAATATCAACTTACTTCACATTCTGCATTAACTCCACACAACCTTACTTTTAAAGTCTCAAAAGAACTTCTAAAGAGCTTTAAACACCTGCTAGTTTATTAATCGAGCAGTGAGATGCAGGCTTCCGTCTATCATCTTATCAGTATTGTGAGGGGCTGCTAGTGCAGGACACATCAAAGTTGTATGTCTCTTACCACATGTGACACAGCTCAATGATGCCCTAAAGTAACGAGATGGGTGTCCTATTTTCATACATAAGAAACATGCTCTTTTGCTGTAAATTATTTTCAGCCTCTCGCTCTAGGACAACTTTTTTTGCCGTCTAGCAATATACTCTAGGATGTTCCTTCTGACAAAATACACATTCATTTCTTCTAGGCATTTGGGCATTATCGCTGGCTAACAATGTAGCAGCAGTGGGTAAATTGGCGTTTTCAATCATTTTCAATTGTCGAACTTTCTTGGATTGTTCCTTTATACCAAAACCTGCCATATGCATATTTATTCTTTCATACAATTCAATGTTTGTGTCTATAAACTTTAACAAATGGTTTAGTATACTTTCTTGATCAACTGCTTGCTGTCTTATACACCTGTACACTCTTAGCACCTCTTCCAGCTGAACTACTTTCAACAAGTGGATAAAAAACTGGTGCACATTTCTCTACCGTTATCCCTAGGGAATCCATTGCTCTCAAGGCTGATTCTAACTTATCATACATAGTTTGCAACGGCAAGATTCTACCGCGTTGGATATGGCCAGCTTTAATAAATCTCTCGCATTCGATTAATAAATCTGACTTGCCATACCTTTATTTCAAACTTTCATTTGCTTGTTTCTAATAGGTAGGTAACTCTCCACCAAATCTCTGGCTTTAGTATATGCACAAGGGACCTTTAGAACATACTGGAACTTGTATTATTGTGCCAAATTAGAGCTCTCATGTATTTTAGAGAACTGGCTCCAGAAACAAAGCCACTCCTGCGACTCTCCATTGAACTTTCTGAGCTCCAGCTTGGGGAAACGTTATATTGAAAGTTCTAAACCACCACAATTCCCCGTTGACTTCGTTTTTCTTACTGACTTATCAACTCTTTCAACCAGTATCCTGCTGTTTTTGAAGCGTATCTGGTATTTCTCTCTGTTGTGAATCTCCCCTCACAAAGTATTCTCATCTTAGTTCGCATCTACCACTAACCTGAACATTTATTCATCCAACACAACCAATTTTTCATCCTTCTTCTCTTCTAACAAAATATTCGCCTTCAGTCATGTAAACCTATCACGACATTGGGATGGTTCGCCCTTTATCTTATCTACAAGCTTCGTGAAGGCCACACGTTCAACACCTCTTATTAAGCGTTAGTTTAGTCATCTTGTCCAACAACCTAACCAAACTGTCCTGTCACGGTCGTCACAATTGGGAGAAACAAAACTTTACTCTCACTAATTACCAATATAACAGGACAAGATCACCTTTATTCAGTTTTGTTTTACTCAAAAACTAATACACATAAACAAAAACCCATAGCAACCATAATCAACAACTCCCTTCTCTCTTATTTTTCAAAAAAATTACAGTTCATCCAACAGTACAAAGAAATAATTCCACATTTAGTATGTCTATCATTGAAACCATATACTATAAAATTGACCCTTTTTATTTAAATAGTTTTTAAATTGCTATTTTATTAATGTTAAATGTTCATTGGTCAAATATTTTAAAACATTGGACTCTAAAAGTATCGTAAATTACTTAACACAATTCTTTTAAACTATTTGACAAAGTGTATAAGTTATATTACGAAATATGAGTTGTACTATTTAATTTTTTTACCTCAGAGATAAAGGCTGCCAATAAAGGTTATATTATTAGAGTGTGTCAAATTGATGTGAAGAGTAATAAATTTTGTGTAAGTTGTCAGCTCATATATATGTATTTTGTTTTTTGATATTTGATAAAATATACAAATAAAACATAAAAAAAACTCGGTACTTTAATTTTCAAATTGTGTAATACTTTTTCTTTTCAGTAGAGTAGAATAAATCTTATTAAAATAAATAAGTTTAGAAAAAAATCTTCGATGATTTAATTATGAATATAATTTATTTAATTATCTTATTCTTGATATCAGATGTTTGTTCGGATATTACAGATCCAAATATTTACTGTCGCGACAAGGATCGAGCCATCGTAGACGCTGCAAGGGATTCCTACAAGCTTGTAGATGCCAAGAATAACGAAGACGTCATGTTACAATGCCATTTCTGTAACGAGAAGGACGACGGGGAACCTAAAATATGGCACAAACAGGATGTCCTCCAGAAAAACTCCCCGCGTGAAGTAGATCTTGACGTGTACACTGACCAAGACATGAACCGGGTATTCATGACTATAGACCGCGAGTTGGTCATCCGTAACGTCACGGTGAATGACACGGGGCTTTACATCTGCTACGGGATCGATGGTGAGGACAAAGATCTTGACTTCAACTTTCTACTGGACATTGTCGAGACCGATGTGGAAGAGGTCATGGGTAACCTGACCGATTGGAAGCACTACCAAGAAAAAGTATTGGCTCCCCTCAACGCCAGACTGCGTTCTTCTACGGAACCTGAAGTGCAACAGATACGTGTGGAGTTCCAAGTGGACCTTGAAGCCCTGACGGATTGGGAGATCTGGGGACCATGTATCTCATGCCACCGCTCGCAAGGTGAAAGGAGAAGGCTCGGGAAATGCCGTCTGAAATCGAGTCCATATGTCAAGGAAAACGTCACAGAAGGGGATGAGATGAAACAGGAGGTGTTGATGAAGATCCCGGAACTCTCGTGTCACTCCGAGCTCTTGGCCCAGATGTTCCCCGAGCTGGGGGCCGTCGGGAGGAAAGTACCTGACTTCCTCCAGACGGAATCTTGCAAAGGGGCGTGTTCTGGAGGGACAAGCACGTCGCGAAGAGGGAGGACGGCAAAGAAACTCAAGAAGCGCTTCGCCCTCAACCCCAAAGCTCATCTCACACTCGTTTGTCCCGGTTCCACCGTCCAGAACGTGATCACGTGGCAGAAAGACGACGAGACACTCGACCGAAAGCAACTGAATGGGAACCCGGACTCGAGAATGAAGATCGATGATTTCGACACACTCTATCTGACGGCGATGACCGTGAAGGATTCGGGTATCTACACCTGCCTGTTGGATGACGTCATTATGCTGGAGGCGTCGGTGACAGTCGTCAAGTCGAAGCTCATTGCCGCTACAATTTTCGTCAGACATATGGCCTATCTGGGGTTTATCTTCATCCTTAGTTTTATTTTATACTGCGCTGGTGTGATAGCTGCTTGGACAAGACGTCATCATTTTCATGCTTACAAGCCACTCGCATCTGCTTAAATATCCGTAGAGTGCACTCTATATTTTCTGATAAAATAAATACTAAGGATAATCTCCGATGTCTCCCCCCAATTATTACATGTTTAACTAATACAAACCCTCTCCAGTAGCCACATGGTCTAACGCGCTACTCTCGCAGTAGACTAGACTATCGATGACGGGAAGATCCAGGTTCGAATCTCGGTCGAGTGTATTGAGGGTGGTTTTTTCAAAATTATTTTCCACGCAAATGTGAATACACTTCCTCTAAATATAACCTTCCTAATACTCAATAAAACCATTATCGTAATTAGTACATAAGAGTATAATCCGAACGGAAAATAACGTGCGGCGCTAAAAAAACAACCTAATATTTGGGTGAAGTGAACTTGTTTGTAGATCGTAATTTTTAAATGAGGTATTTAATGCCCACTTCCTGAACTGAATGCGTATATCAGGCCATGACTTATAATCTAACCTAAATCTAGAACAGGCACTACACTCAGCTCCCAGCCGTTAATTCATCACTGTGAAAGGGGAAGCCCAGATTCTACCAATGATATATTTCTCGGCCATGCTGGACCCTTAGCTCAGTAGGCATACAGGCTACCGACTGAGTTAAGGTGCCGGACGTGATAGCAATATAGTTTTATTGATGTTTGTCAACCATCTTAGTAATAAAATGTTCCTCATCAAGCTACAAATAGAATAAAAGGTTCTTAAAATGAGTATCTCGTATTGTTGTTAGCAGGGTCTGACGTGTCACTTTCGTGTTAAACTGATTGCTTGGTACAGGTAGATCGAGGTTCAAGTCCCGGCTGGTTGTAATGAAGGTATTTTTTCCCCCTAAATGATTTCCCACTCTCCCGCCAAGTAAATGCAAGTAAATTTTCTCTAAAATTACATAATCCACATCCTTATTCCATTACCGTGACTAATGTACGGCCATAGACCCAATTGGTACTAAGATGGGGTGGAAAGAATGGTTAGAGCTTTAAAATAAAACAAAATAGTAAAATTAAACATCAAATCTCTGATTAAAGAAAAAGCAAAACAATTAAGTACTACTTTTTTTAGCGTCTTACTACCCGTTTGAGTTATACGCCTATGTACTAATTATACTAGACCTAATGGTTTGGGGGTTATGAAGGTTCAAATGAGATGAAGTGCACTCGAATTTGCGCGTAAGGAGAGGGGAAACCCATTTAGGAAAGCCACCCTCAGGGCATCCGATCGGGATCGAACCCCAATCTCCCCATCTTCGTCAGTCTAGTCCAACACGAGTCTAGCGCGTTAAGCCATGCGCCCACCGAAGCAAGTTATATAATTATTAACATAGGCTATGTAACATTTCAGAACAATATTTGGTTTTAGTTTCTCTCGACTGTTTGGAGAGGAAATTATTGTGATCTTAAAAAAAAATCGAAATCAAGGTGTTGGTAAAGGTTAAATTTCATGACCCCCTTGAACTGAAAAAGTTGTTTTTACGATGCCGTCTATCTGTGCGTCTGTATCTTGGCCTAGAGCCTAAACCATCGGGGTGGAGCTTGTTATCCAGGGCTATTATAAGGTACGCCCAAGGAGTTTTTGGAAGTAGATCCAACCCCAAAATTAAGGTCAGTTTACTGAAGGGGAAAATATATTAAATCAATTTTCTCAAAATTCGCTCTAACAATGTTGATTAAATCTCGTATCTAGGCATTGTTTAGCCCTACAAACCAAATGGAGACCCTCATTTTCCCATAAAAGTGACTTTGATGAGTTTTTACCTAAGCAAAAATATCTAAATTTGTTTTAATCCCCTCAACTATTTGAGATAATATTCAACATCATTGTAAAGTTGTGGTATAATTAAAAATTAAAATCTTTTATTTGAGATTTAGTTTTATAAAACTAATAGTTTCTGAGGTATAGCAAATAAATTTATTTATCATGGTTCTCTTTGTCAGTTGAGATTTATTGTTATGCTCTTTGGTGGTCAAATGTTTCTGTAAAAGTGTATATTATTTCATTCATGAAGGTAACGCTCTTGCAGTTGAAACAATAGCGGCCATTCGTCTCCAGACATCACTCGTGTTAAGTTTATCAGTGTTGTTTGTACGCTGAGTGTGGTTTACTAAAATACAATAATATCGTTTCACTGGATCTTACATAAAAAAAGAACAGTATACCTGTGGAATTAAAAAAACAATTTCTTTATATTGCCTAAAATAGTGATTGCATATTGCAAACAATCCTATATATTATTTCTGTTGTCAACATCCCTTTTTCTCAACTAATACAAATCCTACAGGGATCAAAAAGGTATCAGTGGAAAGGGTTTCTTAGCAACTTCTCAGTTTACGTTAAAACACATTGTTTAAAATTTAAGCTAAAAGAAAAATCGAACAATATTTTTGTATCAATTACCGAAAATAAACTCTCTTTGCTATTTTGTTTATACACTTCGCTGAGTATTTAATTTCAACAACCCAACAAAAGAATACATTTTGGGGGGGGG